>JAECUM010001720.1:0-165867 GCA_016617855.1 Megalonaias nervosa
TAACATGCACATCTGTTTTAAAAGTCTGATTAAAATGTAATCAAAAATATAGTTCCTTGATGGCTGACAAGCTCAGATAATGAAACACAGGGTTACATAATAAATATGCATAAAATTTCATTCATAATCATACTCAATCAAGATCTTGATAACACAGGCCTATTTGCCAAGTTTGATCAAAATCCGATACAAAATACAGTTTGTATAGCAGCAAGTAAATGCTCTGTATTAGATGCAAGACCTCACAAATATGCATAGGCTTCACTCATAACATGAAAACAGCATCAAAGGGGCAAACACTCTGCTGGCTGAAAAGAATTTTCAGCAATTCAAGATAAGGCCATTTCTTTTAACTGCAGAGTGTGGACATATTGGATGCCTGATTGGCACCATTTTTATTTAAGACCAACAAGGCATCATAAAAAGACTTCTGTTGGAAATCCAATCTTGATAGAACTTTTCGTTTTGAGTACTAATAGTAAGATTTTCAAGATGACTGGCATGGTGGAAACATTAGATATCAGACTGATACCATTTGTAAATAAAACCAACTAAAAGTCTTTTTTGTGAAAGCAATATCAATGACCAGCCATCAAGAAGTCAGATCATCAGCATTTGCATTTATGACCAATTAGACATCATAAGAAGTCTTTCTGTCCAGAACTCCTCTTTTTGGGAAAAATAGGATTCCTACCAGCAAAAGTTGCAGACCTCTCCCAAAAGCATATTGGACATACCTGAAGTAGCTAAGTGTCCAGCTGAAAAGAATCAGTGGTTGCCATTAAGTTTAATTTTCTAAATTCTCTACACCACTTACATATAGCTCTTGTTTGTCCAGAGTGAGACTGAATTATGCCAGTCCAGGGAAAGGTCTTGTTCTAAGTACTAAGCTAGGCATCATGCACTTTCTTCCACTTGCCTTCTGTTCCATCAGACCTATCAGTTCTAGCAACTTTAGCACCCTTCTGAATCTCAATCTTCATCAATTTGCTCTGTTTAACCCCAAAATACTTATCCAAATTTGCAAACGGCATTTTGTCTAAGTCTCAATGTATCTTGATTCGAGGTTACATACACTACTTTTTGGGCTACACTCAGAAACAAGCACAGTAATGAAAGCTAAATTGTTCATTTGATGTACTCTTATAATGACCCCAAGTACATCACTGGGTCTTTCTGCCTCTGAATTTAGTCAATGTAAATATCAGCACATTTTCCCACTGCTCAGCAGCTAGTCAAAGTCTTTGAACTTGCTGCCTAGCTACTGCATCATGTTCTTTTGATGTACTCATATAATGACAACACACACATCTGGGGGTCTTTCAGCCACTGAATTCTGTCACTGTAAATATCAGCACAGCTAAAATGATCAACATATTTTCCCACTCAGCAGGTGGTTGATGCAGGAATGGCAAGCCTTTGAATTTGCTACCCAGCTATCACATGTGTACGGAGGACTCCTGCATAAGCGATTTTCTGTGTCCCAGAAAAAATGTGTCCAAATACACCTGGTTAAGCATTTCCGATACCTCTGTCCATTGATTCTGAAGCTGTGATAAGATTTTCAAGATGGCAATTGTGGTAGTCATATTGGATGTTAGAACAGCACCATTTACAAAAAATATACCATAAGAAGTTGTTTAGTAAAAAAAACCCATGTTGATATGAAGGAGCAGGGACGAGATTTTCAAAATGGATGGGTGGCAGCATACTGGATGCGCAAGCAGCACCATTTTCATTAGGACCAACTAGACTTCATAAGAAGCCTCTTGGTGAAAATCCCATGGCAATATTATTTTCATTGAGGAGTAGCAGTAGTAAGATTTTCAAGATGGCCAGTCATGACCATATTGGTCATCACATCGGTTATATTTCATTTCACACTAACTTGACATCATAAGAAGTCTTTTAGTGAAGGCCACGCGTTGATATGACCATCTTTTCAGGCAGAGTAGCTATAACAAGATTTTCAAGATGGTCGTTATGGCAACCATAATGTACATCAGATAGGTGCTATTTTCATTTTAAACAAACTGATATCATAAGGAATCTTCTGGTGAGAACCCATGTCAGTACGACTTTCTGTTCTGGAGGAGTAGTGATAACAAGACTTTCAAGACAGGTGTTGTGGTGGCCATGTTGTACATCAAAACAGTACCATTTTAGGACCAACTAGTCATTTAGTGAAAACCCCATACTGATATGACCATCCATTCAGGATGAGTGGCAATAAAAATATGTCCATGATAGTCACTAAATGACAAAATAAAGCAATTATCCAAGTATTTTTAAACCTAGAATCACACAATAAACTTTCAACACAGCTACAAATATCCCCTATTTAGAGAACCTGAGACAATGAAACCTTATATTCATTCTGCAACATCTGGTGTTTTATTTAATGTTGCACATCAGGTGTTCATTTTACCTGGTTTTTTTTTACACAATGTAATTTAAAATAGTTAAAAGGCTCAATGAGTGAGCATATGATCTAAACAGAATTAGTTGACTTATAATAACTGGCAGGAATAAGCTATTTTGATAAAATTCAGACATGCTTTTACTTACTACACACTCTCTCTCTCTCTCTCTCAATATAAGATTCACCAGGAAATCGCTTAGAACAACCCTCAGTTTGTTGCATGAAACATATTTCATGTTAACTTCTTCAGCCCTGATTATACCCATACTTGTGGTCTGTTTTGTCATTCAACAGCTGATCCCACCTACGCTCATGGTTTGTTTACTGCATTCAATGGTTGATCCTGCTTTTGGTCATGGTGAATAGGTCTGTAGTAAAAATGTCAAATTTTTTTTCTCTCTGACAATACCGAACTAATCAGATATAGCAGAGGAAGCGGAGGAAAGATACATTTTTGGCACATGAACTTTTTACAAGATTTAAACTTGGACATAAAAGTATCCAATACTAAAATGTCTGAAGAGGAGGACAATGACAGCAACTATGATATATTAAAAATTATGGCATTTTATAAATTGTGCATAAATAACTTGTGAGACTTGGATAAATAACATAAAAGATATAGGACTGTGAAGATAAATTTATTGGGAACAATTTGAGAAATGAAGCTAAGAATGAATGTGCATGATGCTTAAAAATTTTCTTGTTAGCTAAAACATTTGGGACATAAATTGCTAAACACAGTCGAGTGCTGCTGGGGCATAGATATGGACATCAGTGTTGGGGCTGAATGAGGTAATAAACAAGTTAGAGTGGTATTTTTCAAAATAGCGTCAAAAAGTAAACAATACAAGTAATATTCAACCAAGAGTCACCTGAAGGTAATTGATGCTCTACTGGGCAAAATGAATTTTCAGCAATTCACCATAAGACCATTTCTCCCTTTTAACTCCCAAGTGTTAAAGCCATCTCTGATATTTTCAGAAATAATAGGATTTTAAAATTGGCTACTTTGGTGGCCATACTGGAAGTCAGATTGGCATCATTTTCACTTAGGACAGAGTAGACATCATTAGAAGTCTTGTGGTTAAAACCCATTTCACAGTGATCATCCCTTTAAAGGGTGTAGTGACAAGAAGATCTTTATCAAAACCATCAAGGCAGCCATACTGGATGCATGATTGGTGCCGTCTTCATTAAAGCCCAACTAGGTATCATCAGAAGTCAACTGGTGATAACCCCGTGCTGATATAGCCATCCATATGGGAGTAGACATGACAGTACTTTTAAGATAGCCACCATGGTGGCCATATTGAGAATTAGTCATTTCATTTCAGAAAAACTACACACCATAAGAACTCTTCTGACGAAAACCCCATGTATAAATAAAAACTTTCTCTTTAAGAGTAGTCAAAATAAGATTTTCAAGATGGCCACATTTTGGACATCAGATTAAAACATTTTTAATTTAAGATCAATAAAACATTATAAAAAGTCTACCAGTGAAAATTTCATGATGATATGACCATTCATTCAGGATAAGTAGCGATAACAAGATTTTTGAACAGGCCTGTGTGGCAGCCATATTAGACCCCAGATCACCACCATTTTCATTTGGGACCAAGTAAACATCGTATCAAGTCTTTTGGTTAAAACCCAATGTCAATATGACTTCTGTTCATGAGGCGAGGTGACAAGATTTTCTAGATGCTGCTGTGGTGGCCATATTGGACATCAGATAAGCACCATTTTCACTTAGGACCAAGATCTCATAAAAAGTCTTTTAATGAAAACATCATGTTGATATGACCATCCATTTAGGAGTAGCAGCGATACGATTTTTTAAATGGCTGCCAATTGGTGGCCATATTACGTTAGATCAGTACCACGTTCACGCCATGGGAATCCAACTTTCTGTTTGGGACAAGTTGTGATAAGAAGATTATCAAGATGGATATAGTGGTGGCCATAATGGACATCAGATCGGTACCACTTTTATTTAGGACAAACTAGACATAAAACGTCTATTATTAAAAACCTTACGTAAATATGACCATCAACATAGCAGGAGTAGTGATAAGATTTCCAAATGGCTGCCACAGTGGCCATATTGGATATCAAATCAACAGCATTTTTCAGTTACGACCAACCAGACAAGATAAGAAGTCTTTTAATGAAAACCCTATGTTGGTATTACAAAGCATTCAGGTGTAGTAGTCATAACAAAGATTTAAAAGACAGCTGGCACAGTGGCCATTTTGTACATAACATTGGCACCATTTTCATTTAGGACCAACTCGACATCACAGGAACTCTTTTAGTGAAAACTCCCATGTTGATATGCCATCCATACAGGAGAAGTGATAACAAGATTTTCAAGATGGCTGTAGCAAAGGCCACATTAGATGTCAATCAACACAATTTTCATTCAGGACCAACTCGAAATTGTACGAGGAATTTTAGTGAAAGGCCCATGTTGATATAATTATCCATTTAGGTGGAGTTCCTTAAAGATTCTAAAAATCATCCCATGGTCGAGTTGGCCCTAGATGAAAATGGTGCAAGCAGCACCATTTTCATCTAGGGCCAACTCGACCATGGGATGAATGTGAGTGTAAAGTTTGTTTAAATTTGTAATGAAACTATTTTATGTCTAATAAAACAAAAGGATGTATTAAAAATATATTCGTCTCCAACTTTACTTTCTAAAAATTGACAAAACTTGACCTTTAAATGTCAGCCAATTTTCAAAATCTTTCTACGATCTACTATTACACATATTTTGGAATGTCGAAAACAGCTTAGCTTTGCCAGCATCTAAATTCCAATCTGACTCTAAACACAAATATGTCTTGACATCAACACACATGATATTGCATACAAGTGTATTACCTTTGCATTCAGATATCTGAGGAAAAAGTTGAGCAGAAAGGATTTCCCCTTTCGGAAAGCTCCTGCAACAGACACAACTACAACTTTTTTATTCTGAATTTCTGGTTGAAGTAAGACACCTTCCAATTTTTCCTCATCAAGTTCAAAGGTGTGGTTCTCTCCTGACTTAACAATCTGTACAGGAGCATCTCTTAATTTGCTGCCTGTCAAGGCACTGCCTGAAAAGATAAGCAACATTTTGCTTTTAATCATGAAAAAGCAAAAGAAACTCAAAGGATTCCAAAATTACGGAATTCAGATATAAATAACTTGTATTTAGGATCAACAAATAAACTGCCATTACGATTAATAATCAGTGCTTTTAAGTATCAAATAATTTGAAAATATATTTACAGTTACAACCAGAGCTCCAGCTATGACTTTTTTTGTATAAAGTAGTGGCAAATGAGGCTTTTTTTTCTGCAAGGGCCAGGTATCCAGACAAAAATTCAACATGCCCTTGGGAAATTAGATCTTGCCACAAATAATATTGTAACAAATGGCACAAAACATGACAGAATAAAATATCTGATTTTTCTTAAAACCATATGCCAGTAACTAAGGTTATCAAAATGATTTGATATAATACAAGATTTACTACAGGCAGCTTTGTATTGACCGAGTGAATGAACTCACATCCCTAAGTGTGTCTGCTACGAAATGTAGTTCTATGCCTTTTGTGGCTATTCACAATCACCTTTGCATATTGATAAGTTGATTGTTTTCTTTTTTTAGTTTCTATTTTTGTTCACATTGATTAAATCAATATAATACACACTTATGATTTAAACATGAAAGATTGTTTTAATGATGAAAGTAGAGCATTTCGAACACTTGGTTAGCTTCACCATTCACATGAATGCTTAGCCATTCACGTACCAGCGCATGGAAATTGATGTGGAATTGAAACTAAGTGAAATGACAAACCAACAAGAAGTAATTAAAATATTTTAATATACTGACAGTTCATCTAAGTCATTATTCTGCCTTAACATTTCTAAAGACTATAAAATCTTCTCTGTCTCTTTCTCCTTTGGACAGTTGACTAAACTTTACCATCATTCATAGGTCCAGAGACATCGTCGTATGACCCAAGCGAAAATCCGCAAAGCTAGTATTTTCAGGAATTTTCACCCGTATCTAGCTATGATAATCGGGGGTGGGGGTGGGGGGGCGCGACCATTTGGGCATTTTTATATTTAATAATTAATAATCAATTTTTAGAATATTATAATAGGTTTAAGAAACAAAAACGAAGCATTAAATACGCTATAAGTGTGCATCGCAACCAACAAATTTAATATAGGCCTAGTGTCGACTGGCTATTTAAACTATGTATCAATGATATTATGAACACTGTAGAGAGGTCCCAAGGAAAGCATAAACATACCGTTATGACGAACCAGGTTACTATAGGTTACTTGGTACAAGTTAAGTTTTAATGTTTTGGGCCAGCACAATATGTTTTTCCCTCTCACTCCAAATTTTTGCTTATTTTGTCCCTTACGCATCAGAGGGGAGAGGGGAATGGAAAAAAGAAAGGATTCAGATGAAATTATCTACCATTTTAATTTCATTTAGAAAACAGGGACTATTAACACTTTTTATCGTTATTTCCTATGTCATGTATGATTAATGAATGAGTAGAAATTCATCATTGATCTATAGACCTGCAATTGAAAGAATGTTTATATATTCGTATTATTGCGCCATGGGTGGATCACAATTTGATATACCAATAGTACTGGTATATCAATTTGCTTTATACCAACACTTTAAATGCCATGTTATTTTTAATGTATGTGCTATATATATATGTATATATATATATATATATATATATATATATATATATATATATATATATAAAACTTTGTAATTCCAGAAAATATTACTTTCTGAATAAATAATTCCAGCCCAAATCAAATACTGAACACAACAATAAGATTCTGACTAAAGATGTTAAAGAACGAATGACTAATATCTCATAATATCTCAAGAAAACAAGATCTACTTATCTAGGTCACAATTAGCATTTTCTGGAAATACTATGACTTAATGGAATTTTCCATTCTAGAACATTCTGGGTTCTCAACAAGATAAAATGTTATAAAATTATAATACAAATTAATGTGTAAGGAAAACAGTCATTTGTTTTTGTCTTTAACACGTGAATATTAGAGTATACAAATGAATATTTATCCAATATTAATGCTTGATTAATGGAAAGAACATGTATTATGTACTTATTATGCATTAGTGTCTTTAACTGATGTGACATCATTAGATGAACTTTCAATGGAACATATGGGATGATTTAAGTGTATCTGAATTAAACGACATGATGGTTGGTGAGTTAATGTTGATAATTTTCTACATGACTGCACCAATCATTAAATGAAGTGTATATTCAAACAGTTTAGACAAATTACATCCGATATATCAAGTAATCTACATACAGCTATTTTTCTTGACATCTACGTAAAATCAAGGGAATTACAGAGCAATTTTCCTTCACAGCTAATTAAAATCAAGGGACATCATTCCAGTGCAGTTTGTAACAATCAACGGTCATGTGTTCTAAATGTCTGTTAAAAATTTTGATGATTTGAAATGACAATTTGTATATAAACAATTTATAACAAAATAAGTGAGGGAAGAATGGTGTATTGCCACTGAATGAGGAAATTAAAAATAAAATAATATTAAAGAGATCTGATGCACAAGTTATTTTCCATAGGTTTTTGGAAATAGGGCCATCAACCAATTATATCACTGATAGTATCAATGTCTGTTTGCTTTTTTTCCGCTTCTTGGTATGTTTTTGAGAGCTTTGGTGCAAATATATGTAATACTGGGGTGTTCTTGGAGAGTCTTGGGGTGTCCTGGGGTGTCTAGTAAGACCGCAGAAATGCCAGACAGCACTGAATATACTTCCATACAAGGTACTTCCAATGCTACTGTGGGCAACTTCATTAATTTTCGACTTTGACTTACAAATTAATCCTGATAAGTAAGTTCGCCGCAGTTATAATTTTTGGTGATTCAAAAACAAATTGGGAGGCTTTTGCTTCCAAGTTTTTGAATTTCTGGGCAGGGCGGCAAATATGTCAGTGGGCCAACAGTAATTGTTTAAATTTTTTTGGTTCCTTTCAACGTGAAATGAAAACAACCTAGAATTCACTCATGCTAACGCAAAAACTGATTTTGTTTGAATCATTATTTCATTTCAATTACTTTATATGTATATCATCGTGATGCAACCATCAGAAAACGTTTTTATGTAACAATTTTGTAAGGAGTGACCTGGACTATATAAAGTGTGTGAACAGTGGCACCTCAGCCAAACGTTGGAATATGCTTCACTAAAATCTGGACCTTTGTGATTTATAAGTAAACAAAAAGTGTTTGCTTTCAATACCACAATGCGGTACAGAGTGAATTCACTTGAAGAAACGTGTTTTGTTATTTCTCATTCGAAAAATAAGTAACAAACCAGAAGTCTTATTTGCTGACGGGTCCATTGTATCTTCCTATGATAAATCCACCATAACTTCGCCGTGACGTCAGACCTTTCCCGGTAAACTTCGGAAGCAGTGACATCACGAACTATTTTACCAACCTCGGTAAATTTATATATCAATGGGCAAGTTGAATATTTAATTAGGGCAAATAAAATTTATAGGTGAGCATATATACGTTTGAATTGCATTATGAACCACAATATTTCACATGAATGTGCTGAAATAGGTAAAATCTGATGAATACGTTTTCATTAATCTAAAGCAATTTTTTCGAGTAAAAAGTAGTGCACTTTCGTCTCTGTGTGTGCAATGCGGTTATAAAAGTACGTATAAAATAGCATTGGAGAGATGTGAAAGTGGATAAAATATATCTGATAAAATTCCAGATCAATGAGGACAGAACATTCTGTTTGGTAAGGGATTATATAAGTGCTATATGTAAATATCTGTTTAAGTGCACAAATATTGCACTTGCTTCATGTCGTTTGACATTTCAGCTGATCATGTGCCCCCCCCCCGCTGAATGAATACAAAACATTGTAACTGCTTCGTAAACATCAAGCTGCCCATAATTTTAGTTTGCTTATGTGTATATTTGCACCATTAATTTCATACGCAAATTGCTCTATCCTTAAATGCCATGTAAGTTTTAACACGAAATCCATTATCTGTTTGAGTTCGTGGTTACATGGGTTGTTAAAATCTCAAGCATAAACAAAAGCAACTCGAGTGAAACTTCTGAATATGAACTTCACATATTCACGGCTAAAATACTACGTCATAACGGGGATTGTCGCTACATTATTTCAGTTTTTTGCTTCTGGTTTTCTGATTTTCCATACCTTAAAATAGGACTGACTGAAGTCCCTGGTGAATTGGAAGGAATCTGCATATATCAAGTCATATTGCCAGAGACTGGTTTCTGCAAACATTTCGTGCACAATGTAATTGTCACTATGTGCGAATGATTATGATTTTGGAATGTATGTATAACCATTAAACTTTTCACATCACTGCTGGTCAAATGATGATAAAGAGGAAAAAGCCCAAAAAGTAACCTCGTACATGTATAACGGTAAACGAAAAGTGATGTGGATTGGTAGGAATGTGAGACTAGGGTAAGAAGTAGAATGTCGAACTTGTTTGCAATAGGATAATCAAATGAAATTTAATTGTTTAGATCCATCATGTATCCCATCATTTAGAGCTTTACTTCTTGAAAATACCTTCTTGAGTTGAAACATAAAGCAAAATACACCATCTCATAGCAGTTAGGGAAAGTCATGGCTGATTGATAGATTTTGAAGCTGATAGTAATTTCCATAAACTCATGGGGTGTGTACTGCAACTTTTGTCATGAAATTATATGATCCAGGGCTGATCAAATGCCATAGCCCGATGTCCCAGACTATTCAGTTTTGAAGTCAGACAAGTAAAATTTTCCAAGTCGCCAGTCTGCGAGAAGTACATTTTTTCTTATTTTAAAGGCAAGCATGCCTTATTTTCATGATTTCATCATCTACCTTTATCTGGCTATTCATGTCTTCAGGACATACTGAATGCTTGATTCTGCCCGTCTCTTTGTATTACATTTCTATTCTGTATCACATCTACCAGTGGTCATTGATATATTTAACTGTCACATGCAGCTGTTCTGTTACTACTTGACTGCATATTGGGCTAAGCAATCAAATAATCAGCAAAACAAAACACATCGAAGAAAACAAAGCCAGTTTGACTAATTAGCAGTGGTTTAAGCGGTTTTGATGTATTGTGTTTACCCAAATCAGATCCCCATTAATGGTTATGATTTTAATCCAGCAAGTTGGTGTAATTAATTTGTGTTTAGCTGATCAAATCTCATAGCCAGACAGACTGCTCTTATTTGCTGTCGAGCACGTAAAACTTGTTGCTATCCATGACAGGTGCTTTATCTGGCCATTCATGTGATAGGGGCTTACTGAGCGCTTGATTTTACCCCTTTCCATGTATACATTTTCATCCATTATCATACCTACCAGTTGGCATTGATAACTGTTTGCTGTGCACACATTCTATTACCACTTTATTGTATTTAGGGCTGAGCAACCAAATTATCAACATATTAAAACACACCAAACAAAACAAAACTGATATGATTAATTATCAGTGTTTTAAGTGGCTTTCTTGTATTGTGTTTAGTCAAACCAGATCCTCATGAATGGCTCACTCTGATTTTAATCCAGTAAGTGTAATTAAAATAATGAAAGGAACTTTACTGACATTAAAGTCGGTTTCCTTTATAAATTGATTAAATGACAGTAATAATTCTTTAATTTTTAATTAATTATACAGTGGATTAACTTCATTTGATGTGAAACAATTATGCTAATTAATGAGCTGTTTCTGTTCATATTTAAACAACCGAACATATGATCACTATAAAATAGTTGTTGGGCAAGTTGATATTTACTTTGTGGTTAAAATGAGTTTGCTAAATTATTTTCGCAAGGATGGTAATAAGAAAGATTCAGAAAAGAAAAATTCATGTGAAAGTGGAGGGATAAAACAAGATGCAACTAAATTTGAGGTAGCTACTTCTGCAAAGAAACATAAGCCAGAATCTGTGGCTGCTAAAAATGTCCAATATGACAACTAAAAGATTAAGAAATTTTCAGTTGCACTAGGTTGATTGTTATCCTTGGCTTGAATGTATTGACTTGAAAGATGTTTTGCAGTTACTGTAAACAATATCCCATTTTGGTGCAGGTTGGAAATTAAATGAGTGTATGTTAGTGACTACATGCACTTTTCTCATGAGAGGGCAGTTCTGATGAAATATGGCAGGAAAGCTTTGCCTGTTGTTCTCAATCATCTTTAAGTTATTTTCAAAAAGGAAGACTATCCTGCCATTCATCATCAGTATTTAGAGTTCAAAGCGAAGAGGAGACCATACAAGCAGTCATGGGATCCACTTGTTGAAATACTCACAACAGTCTTTGTGAACATTCTGCCTTCTCACAGTCTGTTATGCAAACTGTTAGAAATTATGTTCGTTGTAAGTCCATCGACTGCAGAGTTCAATCAAGACTTTCTTAAGGAATTCTTTAAACAAAGAGACTTTACAAATTCTAATGAACATTTCAGCAAATGGACCAGAGCTTGAGGACTTCAACCCAGATACAGCAATCACCTGTTGGCTAAGTGCTGGCCCTAGTGGCAGACATGTACACTGACATTTTTTTTACAATCCAGAAGCTAAAACATATATACCTGAATAGACAAATGTGTAGTATCAACCTGTATTTTTATCAAATTTAAATTCTTTTAGTAAATATTTAAGTTGTACATTATTTTGTTTGTTATTTCTATGGATTAAATCAAATCTTGGCAAGTGATTACAGTTTTGAGACAAGTATTTAGTAAGGTCTTATCGTGTCTTGTTGGTCCAAAATTGAAAAGGTGTCAATATTATATCCAGTATGGCCACCATGACAGCCACCTTGAAGATCTTGTTATTGTTGCTACTCCAAAACAGAAAGTCATGTCGACATGGGGTTTCCACAGTAAGACTTCTTAAGTTGTCCTGTTGTTCCTAAATGAAAGTCATGCCAATTTGACACCCAGTTTGGCCACCACAACAGCTCATTTGTAAATTGTACTATTGTTGAAGACTATCAGAGAAGGTTTCAACAGTCATCAGTTAAAATTTAGAAATGGGCTTATCTTCAGTTCCTGGAAATTATTTTCAGCTCATAGAACATCAGTCCCACATGCAAATCAGGTGACACTAGTACAAACAAAGGCTATTTTACTACATATTTTATCATATGGTACGTGATACAGATGTCATATTTGTAAGTCTGCATTCACTATATAATGAAGAATGGTAAATCCAAATTGTTTGTTGGACTGATTTTGGATGCAAGAAATTTTAATTATGCCAAAATTTTTTTTTAGATGTGATTGAGTAATCACATGAAGATACTGACCAAAATTTGATGCAAAAAGTGTACATGATCATGCTTACATATTTAATGAGTTTTGAACAAGTGATCATCCTATATTCACTTGAGTTCATATGAGGGTTAATTTTTTTTTATATCCTCACTGTAAAGCAAATCATACTGTGTTATATTGTCATTTTGCATATTCTGTTACTAGTTAGTTAAACATCACATACCTGATCAATAACATTAGTTGTACATCACAGACCTGAACCAAATTTGGTATGTACTTGAGCTAAGGAAGAAGCCTTTTGAATTTAAAAGGTTGAGGTTTGTGGAATGCTTGCACTTAAGGTATGGAAGAAGCCCATTCATTTTTTGGGTCAAAGGTCAGGGTCATTGCTGTGTAAAGAAAAACGGGTTTTATAAAATAACCTGTGACTTAGATTTAGGTTCTTGGTCAAACTTTGTGGATGGCTTGAACATACAGTAGGGTAATAAAGAAGCCTTCAAATTCTTAAATCTAATGGTCAGAGGTCATGTTCATGGTAAGTCAAATAAGAAAATAATGGCTTCTGCACATTAAGTTTAGTTGGCTAGCATACATGGACCAGTGGTTGGGGTCATTGAGACCCATTGACCAGTAACCTTTAGAGTCAGTTGGGTCATCATAGTGGCTACATGGAGTATATTAAATGTGGGTCAGGTGTGTAATTTGCCATTCATGGTATACTTGTTTAGCAATTTTTTTCCTACCTTTTGTATTTGCTTAGCATGTGACAGTTCAAGAAACATTCAGGGTTGGAAGATCTCAAGATTGAGGGATACACTTTATGTTGAAATGAATATAGGTGTTCATAATGTGATCAGTAAGTTTGTATACCCACTGTAATTCAGGACATATTTAGCTATGATGTCGGTCCATTCATCTGTTACGTTAAAAATCTAAATCACACACACACACCAATCATCTGTCAGTGCATCTGTCCATTTTATTACCAATATCATTTCTCCATGGAGTACAGTTTCCAAACTTTGTGAATGGCTTGTACTTGGGGTAATGAAGAACCCTATTGATTCTTGGGTTCTAATGTAAAGGTCAAGGCCACTGACTGAAAGAAGAAAAGCAGTTACCACACAGTAACATTAGATCTATATCACATACATGGATCAAACATTTGGGTGGCTTGTAATTAAGGCAAGGGAGTCAGGTAATTGTGTGGTCAAAGAGTAAAAGGTCAAGGTTTATTTCTCTGTGGCAGGTTCACTTACAGTTCCAAACTGATTTTTATGAAGAAAATAATGTGCATGCAGCAGTTAATATATTCATGTTACTGATTTTATTCTTAACACAAATTGCTATTTACATAAGTTTAATTTTCAAAACACAAGTTTGTATGTTTTGATCATCAATGCATAACATGCGGAAATCGGGCAGTTGTTGCTAACTTACTCAGGAAAAGATTAATGGTCAATCAGCTGTCAAAACACATGCCTGTGAATGTGCAAGAGCTGGTCGATAAATTTATATGAACACCAGATATTTGATGGCTTGATGCCTACATTTCGCCTTGAGCTATAACATAACACTGGAACTAACCCGGCTAAGGCAAAGGATCATCTAAAAATGGACGGTCATTTAATGTACCTGTAAAAAATCACAGGGCAAAGTTGTTTTCGCTTTTCTAACAGAAGAAGATGAAGTTTAAATTTTTTAGGTGACCTAGTCACCGACTTCGCCTGGTAGCATGACCCCTGCATACGTACATACATACATACATACATACATACCAATAGTGTATCAATGGAATGAATATGTGACACTTTATAGAGGTTATCGATTATGAACCTGCACATACCTAGTAAGATGTATGAATCTTCCAGCATAAATAACAATTGTAAAAAATAATTTATCATACAGTGATTCTATCAGTTTACAAATCTTTGAACTGAAAAAAATACAAGGATTGTTGCTTTTCAACACTAAAAGGTTAAAGCTGTTGAAAATCAGCTGTGCTTCATAAAAATAAATCATAATTGTTAAGTAACGTGTGCTGAGTATTTCTATATATCTGCTTTGAACAATGCATGCCCACAGCCAATATTGTTAAAATGATTTTCAAAACTATAAAAACATTATCTGTTAGATCTGGTGCAATATGGCCACTGTTTGTGCCAGAGTCTTATGATATTCTCCTAGACTCCCAGGATAAGCTCAGATTTGCCTATGGCAAGCTCAAGTTTCTATGGTAGTTGCTCACAGGCAACTCCAAAAATTTGAGTGAGGTGAAATTGGTCATGTTCTGTTCATGATGCTTTACATAACTGGTCTCATTTTTATCATGTATCCTATGTCATTTCCATCTTGTAGTTACCATCATGGTCAGTCTCAACATCTTCTCATATCGACACGATAAATGTGAAAATATATATATTTTAGTTTGTCGATTACATTTTAAGCATAATATCTGTGTATTCAGTATTACAGATTTTAAGGTCCAAACCTAGCTTCAGGCAGTTTGAGAGCTTGCTGACTCAAAACAATTAGCTTTTCACTTTCTCACATTAGAAATGGCAACATGCATCAAAACAGATGCAGGTCACCAATTCTGAAGTGAGTTGGTGTTAATTTGTTAACAGAATAACTTGTGAGATTACTTTGACAGGTTTTGTTTGAAAATAAAAGACACATGATTAACCACTGGGAGGATTTCATTTAAAGCACAATTGATGTACAGAAAATGTATGACCCACAATTGGTATTATGAACTAAAGTTCATGTGATAATTAGATGAGACTAATATATACTTACTACATGGCAACCAATTGAATAGATAAAATTTCAAAAGTCAACTTGATGCATGTTGTAGATTTCAAGGTGACTGGCTCAAACATTGTTAATGATAATGATTTCTCTCTCTCTAGATCAGAAAACCCTATTTCAACCCTTTTCTGCCTATCCATATTCCTACGCCATTTTTGCTCTTCTTTTTCATATGTATTTCTGTCTATATGTCTTATTTACATGTATGTATTTAGATAACTTTCATTTTCAGTTTGGTTTTAAGGTGCCAAGAAAGAGACCATAGAAAACAAAAGTTGAAATAATTATAATGCAAAAATATTCCATATTTTATCTTTCGTTTTTTAAATTCTTGTTGTCATGTTATGTCAGGGGCAAAACTCAGATTTCCCATTGGCTTTTTCAATTTTCCATTAAGTTTGCCCGGTGAAGCTGCCTTTCATACAGTTTTTAAATCATGTCTGTCCATGATCCGTTATCAGTCAGTCCATTAGCAAAAGATTGTTTTCACTAATCCTCCAAAACTACTTTGAGGATTGCCTGGAAACTTTACACATATCCGAATAGTCTAGTAGGTCCTAAATGAAAATGGTGCTGCTTGGCCATCCAATATGGCAAACACAGCAGCCATCTTGAAAATCTTGTTATGGCTGCTCCTCCTGAATTGATGGTCATGTCAGCATGGGGTTTTCACAGACAAACTTATTATGTCTAGTTGGTCCGAAACAAAAATTGTGCCAGTCTTCTGTCCAGTATGGATGCCCTAGTGGCCATTTTAAAAACCTTGTTATTACTCATGCTACGTAGATGCTCATATCAGCATGGAGTTTTCACCAAATGACATCTTATGATGCCTAGTTGGTCCTAAATAAAAACAGTGCCAGTCTGATATCCAGTATAGCCACCACAGCAGCCGTCTTGAAAATCTTGCTATTGCTACGTTTCCAGAACATAGGGTATATATTTAAAGATTTCTTAGGTCTAGATGATCCTAAATGAAACTGTGCCAGTATGACATGCGGTATGGCAGCCATTTTGAAATCCTATTATTACTCCTCTTTCTTGGATGGGCATTATCAACATGGCGTTTTCACTAAAAGACTTCCTTTTTATGACGTCTAGTTGATCTGGAATGAGCAAACCCAGCTCAGATTCACAAATCAATTTTGGGAAGTTTGTAAAAAAAAAAAAAAAAAAAAAAATTATTTTTTATTTTTTTTTTACTTGGGTGGAAAAAAATTGCCTGGGTCGGAAAAGAGAAACAGGGACAGTCAGCTGACTGGAAACGCACATATTTGATTTTTTTTTACCTTATTGCTGAATATTGTTAATGGAAAGCTATATCTTGAAATAACTGTTACTTCTACTCCTGTCCAACTAGATGGCTATATCAAGATGGGGATTTCATCAATATATATCTAGTTGGTCCTAGGTGAAAATGGTACCAGTCTACATCCAATATGGCTGCCTGTCTTAAGACTCTTGTTGTCACTGCTCCCTCTGAATTGATGATCATTATCACATGGGGGTTTTGTCACTTCGAAAAGAAGATGATGCCAATCATTCACCTGGTATAGCTACCACAGTGTCCTAAAAATCTTGTCACTATGGGCCCTGAATGAAGATCATTATGACATTGGGTTTTACCAAAAAGCTTCTAGTGATGTCTGCTATGTCCTAAATAAAATCTGTGCCAGTTTGACATCCAATATCAGCTACTGTTTTGAAAATTTTGTTGTCACTGAAGAATATAAATGCTGGTTGCAATCCTAGAGTAGTTAAATGGAAGAATTGGTCTTGTCTTGAATTCCTGGTTCTTTTTAACAAATGGAGTATCTTTCCCTTTGGGGGTCTCTTTTCTGTTTGCTATCTAGGAGGGGAAAAATAGCATCTTATCAAACTCATGCCATTTAAACAAATATACACACTGGTTACAAAATTGTTTGAAGGGTTCTGAAAATCTCCTTTCTCATGGAGCTTATCAGAAAATTAGACATGATTTTATTTTTGGTTGTTTTATTTTGGATCTAAATCTAAAATGTTTCTGCTGAAAAGGTTGCTTCCTTGTTCTGTATAATGATCATTAGTAATTTCCCATGCTCAAAGCATAAATATATTCAGATTTCTGAATTTTTGGCAATGAAGGCAGTGTCATATTATCAAATTTTCAAACTCTTAAGATATTTATGCCCTGAGCATGGGAAATTATTAATGATCATAAATGTTTTTGATATATTTAAATGTAGCTAGATAATTGTAGTTAAAAATAGTAACTGTCCATGCAGATTATATATATTTCTCATGGCAAACCATATCACAAAAGCAATTAATTTGAACAATTCCTCTTGACTGAAGCAATATGGAATTGGTGAAATATTTTCAAAATTACCATTTTTACACAACTGCTTTGCGTATGTGGAATACACAATGCAGTTGTGTAAAAATGACTCTTTCCTTATAAATTTTGATTTCCTTACAGCACAATGTGACCTGCCTGTAATCCATGCCAAAATCAAAATTCAGACAAGCGGGCCCCGAGTTTGTTTGATTGGATGCAGCTGTTGCAGCAGTAATCCACCATTATGGAGACATCTTCTCACAGTCGTGTGAAACCTGAAGACATTATGACCACCTCACCCATGAAACTGCTGGCCCATGCAGCAGCATCTCAAGCCACAGAAGCTCAACACATTTTGTCTGTCCATCCCACTTCTGTTAGCTTCACAACAGGTAAGATTCACAACAGGCAAGAGTTTAGTCTTGTACGGTATTGATCAGGATCCACCAGAGAATTCCAAATTGGTGGATTAAATGCCCTTTGTTAAAATCAGAAGGTAACATCTGGAAATCTGAGTATGAACCTTCACAGTCGTAAGAATTTTTAAAAAAAATATCTGTCTTGATAGTTTGGGTGTGCAGTTTTATTGGTAAATTGGTATGATGAAAACAATCTGTCCAGATAGTAGGGATTTGCAGTTTTACTGGTATATTGGAATCAGTGCTGAAAGAAATTTTATTCAGACACTGGCCATGGGCAAGTGGTTTTTATCTACTTTTGTCAATGACCAGAAGAACTGTTGTCCATTGCCAGACATCCACCTGTCCCTTATCACAAGTTTGTTATTGTAGTGAGTTATCTTACCTCTTAAACTACTTGGATATTTGCTATGAAACTTTTCACATATGTTCTTCCCATGGTCTGATTGGTCCTAGATGAAAATGGTACTGCTTGCAAATCCAGTATTGAAAATCTTGTTATTGCTACTTCTCATGAATAGATGGTCATATCAATATGGGATGTTCACTAAATTCTTATAATGTCTACTTAGTCCTAAATGAGATTGGTGCCTATCTGAGGTCCAGTATGGCTGCCACAGCAGCCATTTTGAAATCTTGTTATTGCTACTCCTTCTGAATGGATGGTTATATCACATTCTGTTTCCACTGAAAGATTTCTTATATCTACTTGGTCCTAATTCACTTGGTGCCAATCTGAAATATGGTTGACATGACTAGAGATGTCAAAATTTTGGGAAATTTCTACCAGGTACCCGTCCGCCCTAAGGATTGGTTACCCAGGTACCCGATCAAAGGGAAATTGTATTAAATGTGAACTTGAACTGATCTGTTGTAGGTCCACACATGCCAACCCCCAAATCCAAGAGAGGTATAAGTGTTATTTATTACTAATATAGGTGGCAAAAAGCATAATCTGAGCATAAAAAGAGTGATCTATATATTACATGCCATAGTTACAGAAAACTATATGAGAAACACATATTTATTTATTTAACATACACTTATTTTTGCTACTTACCTGGATCTGCAGTTAAAATTTTTGTCACAAATCAGCTAAATGTGGATTAGTAGTTGATACAAAAGTATAGTAAATTATTTATGCATAACACTCACTTTAACTAGTCTACATGTCTACAGTAACTTTTGCAGATATTTGTAAAGTCCACAAATGATGACTGTTGTAGTATCCTTCACCTGCCATGGTTCGTCCCTTAACAACGGTACAGTGCAACATGTTTTAAGTTAATAAAATCCCTCTCCTCTAACATTTTTCAGTCATATGACATCCATCAGTTACATCGATAGAGCCTGTTTTTTTAATGATATCAGGCACCATTTATTTTTAATTTAGACTGGTCCCAGGGATTGTCCTGGGCTTCGCCAATGTCGCAAATTGCGATTTTTTTTTCTTATTGGCGACAAAATATACCATCTGGCAATTTTTTGGGCGACAGCTTTTTGGCTCTTTAATTTGTACATACAATCATGGATTTGGAGTGGAGACATTCAAAGGGACCACGAAAGGAAGCCACAAACTTGGATACATAATGCACTGGAATCTATCTGTTACATAAACAAATCCTTTGTTCGTATTGACAAACCCATTTTTACAGTGCATTGTTACATCATAATCCGCATATGTTGACATCTGGCCTGAGTACTGTATGTTGTGATACAATCAGTCATGCTACCGGACTAAACCTACAATTGACCGACCTCTGAAGACACAAACAGAAACAGCTACAATTAATTGAACGACGGCTAATCCTTCTGTTGTTTTTTTAAATGTACCAATAAAGAAGTTTTACTGAAACTTCAGAGAAAACTGATTATTTTTGAAGTACCGACTGCTGTGTATAAATACAAAGCAAATGGAAAAAATCGCAATCAGAATTATATACTGTCAACTGTGCAACTTTATCATGGGCAAACGAAAGTTTACCATTGCGTGTTCATCGTCTATTCCTAAGAGTAAGTTAACAAAATTAACAGCATTTGGATTTAGTGCAAATTCATCAGACAACACAATCACTGAACCTGATGTTATACCTGACAGTCCAACATCCTCTACATGTAGTGATGGTAGTAATGCTTCAAGTGCAACACCACATCATGATGAACGGGTCAAAAGTTCTCGAAAATTTTTAGACAACTGGAAACTTGGGTGTCTGCAGCTAAGATATGATACAAAGTTAAAGCAGATGTTCTGTGATATATGTATCAAGGCACAAGTTGTCAATTCATTTATAACTAGCTGTGATATTTTGAAGAAGGAGTGTGTCAGCAAACATGAATCCAGGTGGGGTTAGTAATATATCATATATGTTAATTTTGCCCATTGATCTTTTACTTTTGCCATCAATCCCGTGTTATGACTTCAGGGAATTAAACTATGTAACAAGAAATAGCAAAACAAACAAGTTTTGCATAATTGAAAATAATTCATTTCTCAAAATACAGATGTGAAAGAATTAAATTAACTTACAGCATGGTGAATGAATTTCTATTTCCTTAAAGTCCTTTCAATTCCAATAGTTCCAAGAAATCCGAATACATTCCAACGAAAAATGCCCCTTCTGTGTTGAAGTTTCAAATGTACTGAAAGATTTCCAAAGAATTCAGATAGTCGTTGAATAAATTAAGTTAATACCGTACAGTTATTCTAGCGTGTCATGCAAAAAATAAATCTTTTCAAAAACCAAGTTGGGAGATTGAATCTGAAAACACGCAGATTGGGACCAACCCTTGGGAAGTTTTTGTGGCATATTTAAGCATCGTTTTCATTAAATATCCACCGATTTTTGGGGTCCAATACACGTGAAATTCTCAAAGGACATGCCATTTCTCCCTGTGGAGTGCATTATTGCCCCTCTCCCAACATGCGCACCATTCCATGTTCTGGTCAGCTGTGCCAAAACTGCACAATAGCCAAAGGTTAGACTCAAGCCTCTTCGACATACTTCAAAGAACCTGCCAGTTCTACAGTGAGTGAAAGCACTAGCAATTGATTGAAAAATAAACAATGCCCTTTTTTGTTATAACTAACAATGCCTAAAATGGGTGTGAATTTATGTTAACAGTTCAAACCTGGTCTCAAGTTACCATACATGTGATAACTATTTCCCACATTTTATATCCCACCTTATTTCCTTATTGTTAACTCATATATGCATATAACACTGCTTACTAAATAACATAATTTATTGCGAATGAGTTGAGGGGGGGAGCACATATGCTCTGTGATATGTTTCTTCATTCCATCTTTTAATTTAATGATGGTAATAAATGCTTATATATACGGTACATTAATGCCAGGTGTTGACTCATGTAAGTTTCATTGGTGGGAATGGAGATCCTAGTTTGCTTGTCGAGAAAAAATCTACAGCATTCAGTGATCATTCTTGGTATTTAGGAAGCAATTCACTACAAGCAAAGCATGTAAAGTGCAGCAAAAAAAAAATTTCTAAACTCCTGGTTGACAGAGATGTACTTTGTGAAGCTAGCCCGGAGGGGGGGCATTTAATTCCTGAATGCATGAAGTCGACGGTCGCATTATACGTCACTTATCTTACATTGCAAAGTACGATCATAAGGTTTTTGTATTAAAATGTCATTAACTAAAGTTCCTTACAAAACTATTATTTGGAAAATAATATGCATAATATAGATTGCTTAATACTTGATGTTTCTATTAAAAAATGAGAGAGAGACTGTAGATGTCAGGAAAGTAGATATTTTACATTTGATAATGCATTTATTTCAGGTGACAACAGTCATACCTATGCACTAATGGTGATGCAGGATGCAAAGACCATGGAAGTAGTGCAAAACAGTCATGCAATGATTTATTTTGTAATATTATGACTGTATTGCTTGTTGTGAATAAAATAATAACTATCCCATCTTTTTCAATTTTCATTGCCTATTACATTAATAGACTTGGAAAAATATTCACTACTTGTTCTGGCGACATTTTTTGAAAATTGGCGACAAAATATTGAGATTGGCGATTTTTTTTGGCAACAACTTTTTAAAAGCCAGGATCATCTCTGTGGTCCACTGTGTATGTAGTATCAAAATAGAATGAACCTGTAACAAGTGGTTTCACATTCAAGAATTCTGTCTGTTTTCTTGGAACTGTTTCATATAAAAGTAATGCAAAAATTAAAATAGTGACACATATGGTGAATTTTTATTAGATTTTTTTTTTCAGTGTTATTAAATAACAAAGACTTCCCTTATATTTAAATATTTCACTGAAAAATTTCATTCTGTATAGTTGTCCATTTCATTTATTTTTTCCTAACACGGTATAAGAAGTACATGTTATGGTAACCAAGTTTTTTTATGTTTCCTTTGCCTTGACAAAAAATATCTGTCTTGGGTTTCCTGCTAATAAAAAAGAAGAGTCCAGTGAACAGCGGCTCTGACTTGAACAGCTAATACTCGCTCCAGAGCCACAAACTTGAGGCGAAAATGGCATTGGTTAAACTGGACATTTATATTGTGCTTTCTTTTATTTGAATTGTAATATGTATTTAAATTTTATTTCGTCAAATATTTCTTAATCAGTACTTACAGTCACTATCGATGAAAGGTATTGACCTCGTTAATGTCATCATGATCTCATAGCAAGTGTGTTTAAGTCGCGAGAAAAATGGTGCACGAACCATGGACAGGCTTGAAGTTAGGATAGTCCAGCTTGAAATATCAGTGTTGATTCTTAAATAGGTCGTGCGTGAAGGAGAGGAGTGTCCTCCCTTGTATTATTATATAGCATATGTATGACAAGTAAATTGTCAGCAACCATACAAGCCCCTGTGATGATGAATAAATGTACACACGACACAAGCCTCGAACTGTAATTGTTATTCTTTGGCACGATCTGAACCTGAGATCCTTTTTTTTTTTTTTTTTTACAGGTACGCAGTTGTTCATTTTATTAACCCTGGTTATTATTAACGGGCAGGTACCTGTTGGCATCTTTAAACATGACAGCCATCTTCAAAAACTTGTTATGGTTACTAGTAGCTCATGAATGGATGGTCATAGCATGGGTTTTTCACTTAAGGACTTCTTTTGATCCCTACTTCGTCATAAATAAAATGAAAATGGACATGTCTACATTCACTGAAAGATTTCTTATGATATCTGCCTGGTCCTAAATGAAAATGTTGCTGCTGAGTCATCCAGTATGGTTGTCACAGAAGGCATCTTGAAAATCTTATAGCTACTTCTCCTGAATGGATGGACACATCAGCGTGGGATTTTCACTAAAAAAAAGACTTCTTGTGATGTTGTTGTGTTGGGTTTAACCATTTTTCAGCACATGATTGGCAGTAAATAGCTGCCAGTTTAGCTGGTGGAGGTAGAACCCAGAAAAATCCCAGTATGCCAATATGTCTGTAGCCAACTTTACCGACTTGGAAGCTTGCTTAGCCTGAGATGAACTTGGCATTGGCCCTCAAAGAGTGTGTGGCAATTGCCATGTTTTCATGGTAGAAGGCAGTCAGTGTACAGTGGTCTCAGGACAGAGATGAACTAGTTCTGGTCCCTCCATCTTTGCTAGCCAAGCTTCCAATATGTTAACCATATCTACACCTTGGCGGGTCTATCAGATATTTGAGTGCTTTGTCACAGAAACATCTGTTGGAATTCATGAGTTGTCTCCCTTAGTATGTAATGCCAACTAACCAGTAGCATTTAACAGTGGTGCATTATTACTTTGAACATGGGCCAAAAATAATGGAGGCAATTGACTTCAAAAGGATACTTTAAAAGTTTAACATAGGAAGTATGACTATGTAACAGAGAGAAGCTAT
Source organism: Megalonaias nervosa (assembly GCA_016617855.1). Lineage (NCBI taxonomy): Eukaryota > Metazoa > Mollusca > Bivalvia > Unionida > Unionidae > Megalonaias > Megalonaias nervosa. Next base: position 24,228 of record JAECUM010001720.1, read on the forward strand.
TACAGGTGAATTTAAGGGCAATAATTTATTTGTACAAATGTGGACAGGCAGTGGAAAGTTGCTTATTTATTAGTCCATTCTGTTTGTGTGCTTCCCTTGTATCAGTCATGTAGGAACTGTGTTTAACTTTGAACAATTTGATTTTGATTGGCTGCGGTGGCTTGCTGCTGCATCCAATGAAATTCACAGACCTGAAGCACTGAATTACCTAATTTATCCACCAGGGTGTAGATAGGGTTGTACACTCAGCTTTATAAATGCAGTCAGAGTATTGATGATTGAGAGGTGTATATTTTATTTACTAACAGTAACCTGAATGGTGCAAGTAATATTCTGTCAGATTCTTTCATGTTCTATTAATGGGTCAGTTATAAAATTGGATGTGCCTTTGAATAAAGAATTTGAACAAGTAGCTGACACTGGGTATGCCATACTTGTGGAACAAAACATAAATGACCACTTTTCATCATACTCAGTCCATGTCCTCATTTTTCTCCAGTGGTCCTGGATAGTCCAGATACATTTATGTATGATAATTTCCTTCCATTTTGGACCAGGGATGTTTGAATACCTTCAGTGCAATATGTCTTGTAGCAGATGAATTCTCTATGGTTGATTCTTGCCTTCCACCAGAAACTTGTAGTATCTAGAATATACGGTAAGCCAATACCATTTATGCTTAGTTTTAACTGTGGTTGAGAACTGACAGATATTTGATTGACAAAGATCAAGTTTTGACTGGTGATCAGCATATTGCATGCTAAATTTGCAGACGTTACACCACTAGTCATTCACTCTTGAGCAAGGTCTGCTTGCATCAGTACACATTTACAACTCTTTTCCGATGTTTAAATGATTGAAAAGTACATTTTCTTCAATTTATAGGAACAAACAAGAAATATTAAAGGTCCAGTTGGTTAATGCTGCTTACATATGACCAATCAGCTGCTATAAAGGATTAGTGCAAGACCTCTGACCACCAGAAATTTCAGGCCATATCTACAGCTGCTGAGCTGGAATTTTATTAACTGTATATAGTGTGCAGAGAAATAGAGAAATGCACAAATCATTGAAATTTAGTTAGGATAAGTAAAAAGTCTGTAATGTTAATCCAACATTTCATTGAATATCAATTCAAATTTTGAGCCCTGCATTTCTTTCATGTCCGGCCTAGTGGTTAGAGCATCCGCCTCGGATGCGGGAGGTCGTGGGTTCGATCCCCGGCCAAGTCATACCAAAGACTTACAAAAATTGTACTAACAGCTGCCTCGCTTGGCGCTCAGCATTAAGAGGTTAGTGTTAGGACTGGTCGGCCTGGTGTCAGGATAATGTGACTGGGTGGGACATCATGCTACATGTCTGTGGCATGATACGCCAGTGCTAGACATCACTATAAACTGCCACACTGCAGACATCGTAGCGATATGACTGAAAAATTGTTAAAGCTACGTTAAAAATCCAAATCACACACACACACACACTCTTTCATGTCCTGACTGAGGTCCTGTATTCCAAGCAGTAATGAAAATTAATTTATCGTTCTGGCATAAAATTTACCAGTGACTTCTGTTCACCTTTTTGTTAAGCCCACATTAGTTTGACATTGAGACATAGTAGTTACTTTAAGGCCAGCAGTGGTTGTTAAGGTTTTAGTTCAAGTTTTCATTTGCATTTATTTTCAGAACCCCTTGATAAATTTTCGTAATGCTTGGCTTGAATCATTATGAAGCTAAAACCATTAATTTTTTGAAATGCTGGCTGAATGTTTTGACCTTAGGACAATGTGACCCATTTCGCATCAGTGCTTTAATGTGCATGCCTTAGCCTCCTTGTTTGATCATTATCTTCGTATCTTGTAGGTTTGACTGGTCTAACGTTCACTGAAAGCAGTCCAGGTTTCCGGCTAATGACTTCAAGCATCAAAGCAGAAAAGGATAGACAAATAAATATACCATTTCTGAGCCCAGCTAACTTACAGAAACTTTTAGGCCATAGTGATGGAGGAGTAGGAGGCAAGACTGATTCTCGTCAGGACATAGGGATTTGTGTCACCATTGACCCCAATAAGGGGACATCTCCCTTGACTATAGTTCCTGTGCAGTTTCAAGATGGAGGTCAGACAAGTCCTGCATCCTCCATTGCAAATTCACAGATTCTCCACTACCAGCCATCTAGTGGGGCAGGGGATGCAATGCTTAGTGCTATTAATTATAATGACAATGAGATGCTTCATGATGGTGGATTTGATGTGGCAGTTAACTCCAGTCTGCCAAACCTGGATGATGGATTACTTGGAAGCATGAGCAACCCACGTTTGACAGAGAACTCCTCTGCGCCCCCTTTTGATTTGTTTGATGGGGAGGGAAATGTGAATGATTCTTACCAGATGGACTCATTATCCCCCCAAGCATTTGAAGAGGGAGGGTCAGCACTTTTGATTGATAATACAGGGGATGCAGGTAAATAATGAACTATACACTACAATAATTACCAAAATTGTATTCGTCTGATATGTTTCCTTTTATTATGCCTGACTATTTGCAGCAGTGCATCTGGGAGACTTTTTAGCACAATTATACGATTCTGGAATGTCATTTGAGGATCAAAATTTGCTGGCTGTTTCAAGGAATTATCCACCTTAAAAACAATATTTTGTGGTAAATCTGTTAATACAGTTGTGTATAAACTGCTTGATCAAATCAAATGAAATTTAGTACCATGTTTCTGTGTACATACTGATGACCTGGTTAGAGATTTTCATGTTTTTTTATGGGACATTTAGCTCACCTGGTCTCAATATAAAGTGAGCTTATGGAATGGTTCTTTGTCCATCATACTATGTTCCATTCACAATTGCTATTTACAACTTCTTATACAAAGCCACATGACAAAATTTAATTAGCATCCTGGCATAGATGGCTTTCAGATTAGTATAAATGATGCCATTCTGCCCTTCAGTATGGCTATCATTACTAAAAGAAAGACCACTCTGGTGGCCTAGTGGTTAGAGCGTCCGCCTCAGATGTGGGAGGTCATGGGTTCGATCCCCGGCCGAGTCAAACCAAAGACTTATAAAAATGGTACCAACAGCTGCCTCGCTTGGCGCTCAGCATTAAGAGGTTAGTGTTAGGACTGGTCGGCCTGGTGTCAGGATAATGTGACTGGGTGGGACATCATGCTACATGTCAGTGGCATGATGCCCCAGTGCTAGTCATCACCATAAACTCCACACTGCAGACATCTTAGCGATATGACTGAAAAATTGTTAAAGCTACGCTAAAAATCCAAATCACACACACACACACACACAAAAAAAACCTTTATACAACTTGTAAAAAACTACCCTGTAGAATTTCACTTTAACAAAAAGCATTCTGACATGTAGCATTTTGAAGCTTATACCAGTGATGCCATTTAGTGATCAAAGTTTAAATTTTTAAGCAGGGCAGTCATGATCATATAAATGCAAGTCAGCAGGTCCAAAAGTGTCAAATGTTGAATAGGCTGTTATTTATGTCTTCCATCACTATTACATGAGATTGTTGCATGGTTGGTATTTTTTCTTGAATCTTCAGCTTCTGATTTGTACAGCTTAGTTCTCTCAATCAGTGCCTGATAATTCATGTCATTTACTGGCTAGTTATGCACTGAAATGTTGCTAGTACATGTATTGTTATTTTGAGTGCACTCAGGTGTAGTGTACCTGCCTACTGTTCTGATTTTTTTGATATTAGTAAAGCTAACTTGAAGAGTGCACCTGTTTAACAGCACAGAGGTGATTTTAGTGTTTGGGTTATTGGCCTTCACTTACTTAATGTTTTTGTATCAAGGACTTCTGATGGGTACTTTCAGTTGGTACAGAAACATGTTACACTCCGTGTGCATGCCTGTGATTAGGTCAGTTGTTTTTGATTGCAGAAAACAACAACTACTGACCTGTGTTGGATGGGATGGTTAGGGTTACTGTTGGAGATAGTAGGCCCACTGCATGTAAATTCCTTCAGAGTCGTTCTACAGATTTTCAGACAGGCTCTCTGACAAGTTGTTGGTGGTCCTCCTCAGTAATCTTAGGTATCCATCAAGAAATAAAGTTAGCGTGGCTCAGTGTTAGCGGATTTGTATTCTGGTAATTTTCAAGGACTTGAGCCTTTGGTTTGATCTGTCTTGAAGCTTGCACACAGACTTATTGATAACTTCCATTGTATCATGTGAAATATTTGTTGTTGTAGATAGGACATATTGAGTCTGAAGTTTCTTTAATGTCCACTGACTTGAAAGTTTCAAAACATATTGCATCGTAATTAATGATTGGTGTTTAAATTCTTTTCCACCACTTCGCAGATGGTTCTTTATTGAAGTCCCAGATTGGATGTTACAGTATGCTGCTTTCCCCTTGGCAGTGGTTCAGACCAGTTACCGAATTTACCATTCATTTTACAGGAAGTTACAAGGATAAGATAAAACAATGAGTGACACTTCTAGATTATGCACACACACAAAAATATAGGAACTTGCACAATAGATTCTTCATACCACCATGTTATGATGTCATTCTGTCATATGAGTTGCTCCAGGTTGTTTCATGTAAAGTCTTGTTTATCACCACGCAGAACTATAATTCTGATCATGACTTAGGTCAGTACATGAATTGCCACACAAGAGTTATAGCTCTGACCATGACTTAAGGGGTCCATACATGAATAAAAATTCTCAGTCAGAAATGTTTTCTTTTATAGCAGTTTACTGTGAAAGCTACGTATATATAGTTGTAGTTAAAAAATATCAATATGAGCCTCTTCCATCTTTCGATCTGCTCATTTATAGTAGTATGTATTGCAATGTGTTTTTTTTTTTTTGCGCAGAGAATATCAAGCTTAATGACAAAAAGCGCAGCAAGCCCAAGAGCCGCCAACCAAAGGGTCAGGTATCTCCAGAGAAGGGAACACTTGAATGCCCACAGTGCCGGAAGACATTTAACAACTCCAGTGCCTTGGCCAAGCACAAGTTGACACACAGTGATGAAAGGAAGTATATATGTGATGTGTGTCAGAAGGCTTTCAAGAGGCAGGATCATTTGTGAGTCAGCAGCTAACTCTTCCATTTTCGTCTTAGATATGGACACACTTTGTCATATGGATATATGCAGACGCTCACTTACACACAAACACTCATACAGACAATCATGGGCGAACTAGTTATTGATTGAATTTCACTTTCTGCAATATTACACGTTAAGAAAAAACAAACAAGTATGTATCATCTTGTTAATAACATGTTACTGGCCATAGAGTGGTAAAGACTTGAAAATTGTATGCATACTAGTCGTGCCTGCCTGGAAATCATATAAGACTGAGACTGAATTTGAGATTTGATTGTTTTTCAGTTTCACTCATATGTGACCGTTGAAAACTAGTCACTTTTGATTGGTAAATATCAAAACTTGAGTTCAAACTCAAGATTGTAATGTATACAATCTCCACACCTGTCTTTTTATTTTGTTTTTTTTTTTAAACCATCAATCTCATTGTAATGGGTGTGTATTTGGCGTCTATCAATGCTGCTATTTCTATGCCCTTGCTACAAATGCAGAAGGGGTGTCTTTAATCTTGTAAATCTGTATGTTCCACATATTTCATTAGATGATTATGCAAAATTTATTTAACAAAGAGGAAAGAAATTTTGTTGGCTTGTTTATGTGCATAGTTATGTTTTTTGCTGGTCTGTTTGGACTGTGCAAAAAAAAAAGCCTCATTAGCAAAGTTATGCAGATACTAGCCAAGTTAAATTGCAGAAGGATGTGTATGTGCGTAATTGATCTAGATGACCTAATGCCATTTAGGCAGTTTGAGCTCACCAGGCCATTAGGTCAGGTGAGCTTGCAGTATGGTCCATCATCAGTTGGGTGCCTTCTGTCATCCATTCATCCCTTGTGTAGATCAAATCAGAGAGATGAGGTTAATATTTTGCCAATCATGCATCGGACACACATATCTGACTCGTGCAGGGTGAACCTTGATTGGATGGCATACCTTGCCAGTGGCCAGTGAGAGTGAACACATTTTTGTCGTGTGTCAATTTCCAGCCTGTGAGAAAGAAGTATTTTTATGTGAACTGCTTGAAGCAACTATAAGAGGACAACACCCAAGAAAATCTTGGATTTTTAGATGAATGTGGTTTATATAATGTTTCAAAGATGTTACGTCGTATCTTTTTTTATTTTATATGTTTGATATTTTATCTTCTTGTGCTTAATGTTTTCATTTATTTAAAGGATACATCTTCCCAAAATTTTGTGCAGTCAATTCATTTTTACATTTTTTGAACTTCTGGTTGGCACTACATAGCCACTTTTGTGCTGATGTGCCATAAACACTACTACATATATTACATATATTCTGTCATCCATTTGCAGTAGTTATTTACAACTTTTCAAAAAACCTGCTTGACCAATTTTCTAAGAATTCTGGTATCAAGCCCACTTGACCAAATTTGACAGAAATAAAGGGCTTCAGGTTTATACAAATGTTGCCAGTCATCAGATTTGGTTACCACTTAAAAAAATAGAAAAACCTTTAAATGACTTCTTAGATCTTTTGGAGGTTTACAGAATTTTACAAAAATTTGGGGAAGTGCACCATCATAAGGTAAGTAAAAAAAACCAAAATTCAAATAATGCCAATATGCCATCAAATTGAGCAGAGCATAAAATATCTTCAAAAATGAATTTTGAGAAACCGCAAAATTTCATCAAATTTGACAAAAAGCATAATTGCCGTGAGGGGTTTCATACACAAATCTGCCATTACTGAAAACAGGAAAATCTTTAAAGGACGTTTTTTTATTAAAAAAAATATTTGACCAAATATGACTGCATCCTGGTCTGAAGTGCATTAAGTTTTGTGCAAATGATTCTAATATGCAATTGAATATGGTGGCCATAATGATAAATATAAAAACCTTTTGATGTTGTTGTAGGGCTTAATGCCATATTTCAGCACACGATAGGCTATACATGGCAGCTAGTATTAATGGTGGAGGAAGAAAGGGGAAAACCCCGGAAAGAACCACGGACTCGCAAGAAGCTGCTGGCAAGCTTTCTCACATATCCACATTGGCCAAATCCGAGACTCGAACCCATGCAGACAGAGGTGAGATGGCAGTAATCCATAACGGAGAGCACTTTAGACCACTCGGCCACTCGGGGCCCCCTAAAAAACCTTTTGATATTTCTTCTTTAAACCAGTGAGCAGAATGTAACCAAATTTGACAAAAACTTCCTGGCATTAAGAACAACAATCTGCTAACATGGCAAGATAGGTACTAGAGAAACAAATACCTTGAAATAACTCTTTCTTTTAACCACCAACAGATATTGATAGAGGATGATGTGGCATGAAAGACTTTCAGTTTGCACTAGTGGTGCTGATCCATCACCTAATACAGCTGCCATTATTTGACCAACTTTTACAGAAAGCATGAGGGTCCCTGGGTAGTCAAATAGTCTAAAGCGTTCACGCTTATCGATCACCACCAACTCACCTCAGTCCACTTGGGTTTGAGGCACACTCACAGCCAATATGAGTATTTGAGAAAGCGTGCCTGTAGCTACTCATGGGTTAGTAGTTCTTATCAGGGGTTTTCTGGGTTCTTCCTCCACCAGTTATACTGGCCACCATGTATAATCTATGTTGCATTGAACAGTTGAGTTAAACCCAAAACAACAGCAACAGAAAGCATTGTGGCATAAACCTCCATCAGTATTTGACAAATATTGCTGATATGCCGTCAAATATGAATGAGGATGAAACTTGGTTTTAGACAATTGTCAACAGCATTGGAAGAAATTGGCTCAAAAGGAATCCTATATGACTAATATATTTAGGCCAACTGCTTTTGCATTTGCCTATTAACCAACTGCTGTTGCATTTGCCAATTAATCAAATGTTAGTCAAAATAAGACCTACTTGGATATCTTGTTCATTGATTTTGCACTTTTGGGGCATGGTCACTTCTTTAGAGTGAAAAATATGTTATAATTACTCAGAAACCTCTTGACCTAGGAAAATTAATTTGATCTGCTTTATATGCATATGAATAACCTGTTTATGTTTGTGTGCCTATGAAATTCATTTTGCATATGATATTTTGGGATGTTGAAAACTAATACTTTGCGGCATGCAGGTTGGACAGACACAAATCTAGTTATTTTTTTATGTTGGTAACTTCATAGTATGATTTCAGTAACTACATTGGGATCAGTTGATTTTTAGGATTTTATACAGTTGAATCTTGGTTGGAAAAGTCACTGGTTCAGTTGATCAGTTTGTTGGGGTTTTTGTGTGATATTCACTTATCTTCAGCTGTTTTTCTTTCTAAAAAACTCAAGACACATTTTCTGTTGAAGCTTGTTTTCATCGCATAATCATTCATTTTGCTAAGTCCTGCTAAGAGCTCTGCCTAGTTTTCCTGCAATCCCATGTGGCTTTTAGAGGGTTTATATGATTTTCTAACTTTCTTCTATTAAACCTATTTTTTATATAAAATTACTGTGATTAACTGAATTAATAATGGGGTTATCAAAAGATGGGTCCATTATTAGTGACAGCAATAAACATCACCTGCTTTTTGATTAATCAGTTTTAACAGTTTGGACTAACAAGCGTCATGATTAAAAAATCAAACATGCCATTCCCTGCAGTTTTCACACTTAAGATAATGCATTGCAATTTCAGTAGATTAGAGGATTTTTGACCCCTAAATTACTTTGATTTAGAGGGTGCACTCGAATAATCGTTATTTGGATAATAGATATCAAAAAGATATAAACAAAGAACAAATTTAGCTGGAATTGGATTAACAATTCCAATAGTTACAATAATACTGGGTATTTGGATAATAGGATTTTGAATAACTGAGAGCCATTAATTTTTTTTATCTTTGAGTCTCCCACAGTGTAATATAGGGGATGCATAGCAATCTTTGTGTCATCAATTTATCTCCATCAGTCCATACAGTTTCATTCCGTAGCATAACTCTAACTATTGAAGGTTTTTTTAACCAAACTTGGTACACACGTCAAGCAACAAAACAAAACTATGTAGCACAAGTAGTATTTTTTAAAAATCACTCTGGGACCATAGGGTACTAGCATAAATAGTATACAGAGTTGAAAATAATGAACCATAGGTTACTTTCAGTAGGAGTTTTCACATAGACATTGGATATGTCATCTCTAGATGACACTTACTCGGATTTTTCAGCAATGTATAATATGGCTGCATACCTCTTCATTGACGTATATTTTGAAACAGGACTAATTGTCATTTGTCACCAGTTGATTGTTTTTCTGTGGGCTTATAAGGCTTTCAGTAGTCATTAGTTTGTCGTCTTGAAAGAGTAGGGTTTCTTTTTATTTATTCTTTGTGCATATTTGAGAAAATTTGGAGATTGTTTCTTTGTGGATAATATGAATTTAACTTTCAGATTTTCAATTTATTTTCCTTTAGAAATGGACACAAAATGACCCATAGAGACAAAAAGCCTTACCAGTGCACTCTGGAGGGCTGTGAAAAGAGCTATTGTGATGCCAGGTCCTTGAAGAGACATCTGGAGAACCATCATCAGCAGACCCCTGAACAAATCCAGCAAGCCATGGTGATAGCATCAGCTGCAGCGGCAGAAATATTGGCAGAGGTTAATAATACCCCGTCATCAACAGGACAACAACCACAGAGCAGTGAATCTCAGGGGTCCAAAAGTTTGAACTCCTCGGGTGTCACAGGTGATAACAACCCTGTTCATCTCTTGACCAAACCTCAACATCATTTTCTACCCCAGCAGCTCAGTAGCTCCATGACCTCCACAACTACATCAGTGGGTACCACTAGTCCGTCAGAACAACCACAGACACAATACTTCCAGTATGACTTGATACAGCAACAGCAGCAGCAGCAACAGCAGCTGTTACTACAGCAACAGTTACAACAACAGCAAGAGAAGGAGAAACAGGAGACAGAAAATCATGTCAGATTGTTGCAGGTAGCATTTTCATTGCACTTGACCTTGAAATCCTATTCATTGTGCAGGATCCTCACGGTCATGGAAAATCCGAGGGGGGGGGGACTGCCATGGAAGGTAATGGTAAAATTATGGGGGTAAATAATTGTCCTGGAAAATAATGGAAAAATTATTGGGGGAAAAAATTTTCATGGAAAATAATTGAAAAGTCTCTCTTTGCATGCTTGCCAGCCTCTGTTGTTAAAGTGGATGGATTGGATGGCTGTTTGGGGAGGTGAAGACCATTTTGACAGAAATACTTATGTGATTATCTTTGATTATCTTTCCTATCATGTTGATCAATTTTATAGTTATTTCCTGTGTACAGATACAGCTTTCCAGGCTTTTTATATAAATATTAAATAATTTAGTATTAGAAAATCAAACTTTGTCATGAAGATAAAAGAATCAGATTTCTTGATTGTGTCAGAAGTTCAATTATTGGTCTTTTTGACATTGATGTTTGCATAAAAAAGACGAAATCATTTGTAGAGCTTTTTATATGCCTTCTGAAATGAGGAGCATATAATGCAAACATGGTCCAAATGATCCTATAGCGGTTCACAATTCTTCAGTTTCAATATATTTAATGTTTCTGTCCATTTGTCTGTCCATCCATCCATCCATTATCTCCTTTTTTTTCTTGGGCAAAATTCCAATTCTGTTTAAGATATCTCTGTGAAGTTTGGTGTCCTTATTACACTATTATATTAGCCTTTTGCTATTCGTGATTCTTAATTTTCAATATTGTTAATGTTTTCATCAGTTTCTGTCTTCATCTATCATTTGCAATTTTTTATTTCTGGACCACAACTTTGATATCTCTCTGAAACTTTGTACCAATACTCAACTAAAGGTGTATAGGATTCAGTGTTTCTGCCCATCCATCAATCTGGCACACAATCTTATTAGTGCAGCTAGTTCTGCATTGTTTGCTGGATTGAAACAAAGCATCATAAATCATTGGAAGATGCACATGTTGACAAATCGATGCGTGTATGAAAAAATCTTTCGAAATTAAACTGAAAATGTGTGTATCAGTAAATCACAGTGCTCCTGCATTAAGTTTTTGCTCTTTTGTATTTGGATCTGGATGTAGTGTATGACAAAAAACAGTGAATGCAGCAAGTTACACAATTTTTAATCCATTGCCATGAAACTTAGTACTTGATATTGCTGTCATCTGAAGATGTGCAGATCAACAAATCACTGCATCCTGGCATGTTTTTATTAGAGTCGATGCTCTTTTTATTTTGCAGCTCAGTGCACTTTAAGACAATCTTGTAAACACAAATTGCCTAGTTTTTTATGAGTCACTGTGAACCTTGGTACATACTGTGGACATCATCCAAGGATGCACTTATTGACAAATTTTTGTGCTTCATGGTTTTTGTAGGACTTATTACCCTTTTTGGCCTGCCACTGGGTGTAGTATATGACTGAATTTTTTTAAATGCTATGCTTAAAATTTTTAGTTGATTGCTGATGAACTTGATACATATCATGGTCTTCAGCTAAAAATGTGCAGGTTGACCAGTCATTGTGCTAACTATGATAATATGAGTTATGCCCTTGTTTTGACTGCAGATTCATCTCCATCATGTGGAAGCAGGGTTATAATTACTTGAATTTAACTCCAAAACCATTCAAGGTCTTTTATGAAACTTGTACACATAATAGACTGGTTCAGGTGTGCCATTTGTAGTGTCTAATCTAGAACTAAAATATTCCCCTCCATTTGGAGAAGAGGGTGGAATTTTTTAACATGGGATAAAATAAATGATGAAATAAAGTTTATGCATGTAAAATAAGGGGCAGCTGTGGCAGATTTGATTTCATTTAGGTCCTTTCATGTAACTAGCTGATTCATGCAGAGAACAATTGTTATATTGGTTTATTCCATTTATTGAAAAAATGACAAGTCAAGCATTCATTGGAATGTTGTAATTTCTTGCTGAACCAATTTAATCAAGAAATATTATTGCTGGATATGTTGACTTGTGATTTTGATCTATCCTGGTTTATTGAAATACAGATCCAGCACTGTTGTCTATTTATCTATCCATCCATCTTTCACACTTCGGTTTCAGGAGCAAAACTTGTGATTCCTATCTGATGTATACTTTGTAAATACAAATGGTTATATATGAAATCTTTGATAGATTGTTCTGTCAACAAATAAACATTTTTGCAGGACAGATCACCATAATCTTCTTTCGAAAGTATGATTGTTTTTGACTGTTTCCTGTTATAATTTTACACAAGAATTGAACATTGAACTGTTTCATCATCTTAATGGGGAAGTTTATCCTATTTTTATATGATTTGCAGCACCTTCAAAGGGAACAAGAACTTCAGCAGCAACAACAGCAGCAACAACTTAACACTGGTGCATCAAAGTGGCAAGATCAATCCCCATTTTACAAGGGTAGTCCTTTTGGTGCAGGTCAACAGAACAGTCAGCATGCATCGAGCCCAAGGGATGGAGAGACATCACCTGGTTATCCACAGCAGATCAGTCCCATAAGTCCAGCTAGTATGGGACCCACTGGGACCTCAGCCAGTCTTTTACCGGGAGCAGGACATATGTGGTTCAATCCAAGCAAAATGGCCCCATTATCTGTTGCTGAAGAACAGTCCAATTCATTATCCCAGTCTCCTGGGGACTCGAGCCAGTAAGTCACTTATATTCCAGTTGTCTCAGCCAGCATATTTTTACCCATTGTAGACATTTTTTCCACTGACACCTACTGAAATTTGACAGATAAAAAGTCATGAGAAGTATACAATGAAACATGCCTTAGCTTATGCCTCTTTGGTAAAAGATACATGCTCATAAAGGAGATTTTTAAATCCATTTACCTCATTTTGCCAGCATATTTCATCTTTATATAAATGGCAATGTCCATAAAGAATACGATTTTGAAGGGGTGGGTAGTGGAATTGCATGAAACTGGTGGTGTCACTAACACACAACTATATAGATTCTGGGTTCCAAGGAAAATGATGTCACAGTAACATCTAAAGGAAAATGTCCCAGTAACCTCTAAACTAAGGGTGTGCACATCCTGTGAGAGATACTTACTACAGTTAATATTGTAATTTACATAGAAAATGGATTTATGTGTAGAAGAAAAACAACAGCACTAATCCAAGGTTCTCTTAGCTGTGGACTTCTGGCAGCAAGGTCATGTATGTAGTCCTCAGTTATGTTGATGGGCTACATTGCTATTGTGTTGGCTACAGACCTTTAGAATTACATTCAAGTTGCAAAATTCCTGATCGTTACAGAATAGCTCAACAACTGTAAAGATAATGGGCTCTTAACTATCAGTTTTCATCACTTGATCAATCTGCCCAGAATAATTAAAATATAAAGTAACTGTGTATTATTTGTCTATACATGTTAACTAAGAAAACATTACTGTCATGTGGAATATAATATCAGTATATTATTTGTCTATACAGGCTAACTAAGAAAACATTACTGTCTTGTGGAATATAATGTCAGTATATTATTTGTCTATACAGGCTAAGAAACATTACTGTCATGTGGAATATAATATGTCAGTATATTATTTTTCTATACAGGCTAACTAAGAAAACATTACTGTCATATGGAATATAATATATCAGTATATTATTTGTCTGTACAGGCTAAGTAAGAAAACATGACTGACTTGTGGAATATAATGTGTCAGCATTATTAATATGCAAACTTCCAGTATTTAAAAGTAGTACTACTGTAAGCCAAGGCTTCCAAATGAGTGGTAATTTATGTAATTCTATGGACACAGTTGAACTCTGGTCATTGGTGTTGGAATAGAAATTTCTTTTCTTTTTGTTTTTTTGAACAGCTTGAGAGGAGGTTATTAATGAATTCTGGAATAATTTTGAAATCTATCTCTATGGATTGTCATATTTTTTAAGCATCAGTTTACAGAATATTTGACTAGAGTTGTGTAGCAAGTCATGCTTAAATCTGATTCAGAATGGTGGATTTGCAGACCTGCCAACCCTTACAATTTTGCTGCAAGTCTTACGAAAATTACCCTTAGAATACGGACCTACGGCATAAAAGCAAAAACTACAGAAAAATTATCATTGCCGAAAAATCGGGAAAATTTGTTCATCTGTGTTTGATTTGGATCCGGGTTTCATATTAGAATTAGTGAAATTAGTCAGGAAACCAGACTAATTTTACAATAGCACCTCAGACGCTTTAAACTGCACCTATTTGTTCATGCGAAGCGTCTGCATGATCAAACTGTTGATTATGGAATTTTTTTCAAAAAATGGCATGCTGCAAGCAATGCATGTTTAAGACAAAAGGGAAAATAAGCCTCTTGAAAAGTGTTAATAATAATCAACACAGAAGAATAAGAAGGAATATTCAGATTCTTGTGAATAAAAGCTGGAAGGGACACATTTACGTTTATCGGACATCAGGTGCCAATTTGAGCATGACTTGTGGCGGGAGATATGATTGCTGTCGTCATGTGAAATGGGAAAAGAATTTCCAAGAATTATGTCAAGTTGAGAGATAGCAACAAGCCATTGAGCTACATAGGGTTTGGAAATAGAGTTTGTGCAACTGTACTAGTGGTAAATAAAGTCTTCACGTACTTTACAAACTTTTCAGTTGAACATGATGTTTATCTTCGCTGCATGTTTTGAATACCAAACTTTTAATTATGGTTTTCCAGCTTTACAATATCAGTTTATGATATTTTTTTGTACACCTTACTGAAAACTGGTAAAACTTACGGAAAAAATCAACTGCCTTACAGAGATGGACTTGTCAGGGTTTGCAGGTCTGGATTTGCCGCCCCCCCCCCCTTAAGCCCTAGAATAATTGTTTCTGCAAGTATTAAAAATGAATTGTTGGATGTTGTGATGTGTTATAAAGAAACATTTTTTTTAATTATTGCTGTATCTTTTTTAAATCTGTAGTTGTATGTTTCTCGCAGTGACTGCCTGCACAAAGTTAGTCATGACCACTGTTGTGACAGTTTTCCAATCTCTTACAAACTGCATAATGCATTTCCACAAATGATGTTTGTATGAATAATAGCTTCTGTAAAATCGTGCATTTATAAGAATTTAATTGCAGAATTTTTCATAGTATTTAAATATTTTTGTCCAGCCCACATTGGTGGGAAGTGAGATATAGCAGTCACCTCTTCAGAGGCAGCAGCATTGTCCTCAGTTTATGGTTTTGATTCACAATTTGCAGTTGTATATATTTCTAAACATTTTGATCGATTTTCATCTTACTTTGCAAGAAATATTATGAAGCTATGACAATTTATTCACCAACACATGCTTGTTTACCATGGTCTTTTACCTTCAAGTTAAGGATTCAATTATAGAAGATTTTTGTTCAGGTTTAGGTTAAAGGTTTTTTTTTATTTGTTATTTCCTAATCCCCATGATAGATTCTCATTGTACTCTATAGTACAAGTCACATGGGTCATGTATGCACATTTCCTCATTTTCAATTAAATATAAATTGTTCTTTTCAAATCTAACACTATGTTTCTTTAACCAAAGTCTATTCAGTCCTGATTTTTGAATGATCTGCACCCTAACTGTCATCAAGAAACTTCTCAAAGAAAATAATTGATCTCTGTGGTCTTTTACAGTGGTGGCCATGTGCTAAACTTGTGTCAAGAAATGAGCACTTTGAGTGGAATCGTCACAGTATAGGGTAGTACGAATTTGTCTGTCAAAATGCATAGTGTTCATTGTGACATCTTAGTGCACGACATTAAATCCAGATTGTACTTGCTCGCACCTTTATGTTCATTTCATCCAAAAATGTCTACGTACTTTAACATTGATTTTGCCAAATGCGCTTCTCAGGGCATCTAAAGAATGACCTTCCAAAGGAATGCAGATGTATAAGAATCCAAATGAAGTGAATACTTTCCACTTAAAGGTAAGCTGAATCAAATTCTGTAAAATGACGTCCATTACTGAAATAATTGGTGCTGAATGCCTACATGACCTGTGTGACTTTCACTATTGATGAATCATTTATGAAGCTAAGACACTTAATTCTGCCACAGGCTTACACAGCATTTTGATTTTGGCGGTCAAGATCACACATTTTACACCAATGCTTTGATCTTGCACTCCACATGCAGGCCTTGGCCACCTTGTTTCACCAATGAATCAGTAAGAAAATAAAGGACTGCTAAGACATCACTGATACATTTCATGCCTAAAGATACATGCCTCTGACACTTTTAGTTTTGACCCTATAATAGAATATACACATTTCTCTGTAAAAAAAAAAAAGACAAAAAACAAAGAGGCAATTAGGTAAGTGAAAAAACTAAATCATTGGGGTCTTTACCGTTTTTGAATCATCAGTAATTGAATGATGGGGGTGTAAAAGCGCATAAAAAGACAGCAGCAGTTGGTGAATACAATGAGATTACACTGTACACTTTGTCTTTATTTCGTAAAGCAATAGAGATTTTGAAAGCTTATTGAATTTAGCATCTACATGCATTTATAAAAGTTATGTCTTCTAATTGACCATCCTCCTGAGTTTTGTTTCATGCGCATATCTTTGCCAAGGTTCTTTTTGTTTCAGCCAGATTTGACATGCTGTATTATGCAAACAAGACTTCATTTGCAAAGGTTGTGCACCTGATTGCTCATTCTCCTGACTTTGATTTCAGCAGCCAAACATGACCAGGATTTGATTTCTAGTATTCTGTAACGAGTTATGCCTTTCACTTGTCCATTATCCTGACTTTGATTTCAGTAGCCTAACATGACCAGGATTTGATTTCTAGTATTCTGTAACATTTACAGGAGTTGTGCCTTTTACTTGTCCATTATCTTGACTTTGATTTCAGCAGCCTAACATGACCAGGATTTGATTTCTGGTGTTCTGTAACATTTACAGGAGTTGTGCCCTTAACTTGTCCATTATCCTGCCTTTGATTTATGCAGTCTAACATGACCAGGATTCAATTTCTAGTGTTCTGTACCATTTACAAGAGTTGTGCCCTTAACTTGTACATTATCCTGACTTGATTTTGCAGCATTACTTTACCCAGGATTGTTGGATTTAAAAAAGTTTTGGCATACTGCCTTATTGAATCTTTTTAATTTTCTGCATTACATATCAAGAAAGAAATCTATTTATTTCAGACTCAGAAGGTCAGATGTCAAGGTCACAGACTGAAAGAAGGAAAACTTTCTACACAATAACTTGATTTGAATGCAAGCTATCTTTTTCAAACGTTTTAAATGGCTTGTATATGAGATCTGTTGACTTCGAGGTCAAAGTCATAGTGACTCTAAGAAAAGAATGGTTTCTGCACAATAGCCTAAATTCTTTATCACTTGCTTTGACCAAGGTTTATGACTGACTTGTATTTAAGATAAGGAACACATCTAATTTATTTGAATGTAAAAGGATAAGGTCAGCAGGACAGAATAAACAATGATTTTTCACAAAACTTTCAGGTTCTCTACAACAGGCCTTGACTAAGGTTTGTAGATGACTTGCATTTTGACACAAGGAATATATTTGCAGATTTTACTGATTTGGATTGTTAAAAGGTTAACCCTTTCATCACTATGGACCGGTTTTCCGGTCCAGGGGAAGTAAGTCCGTAAACACTTTTACCACTTTACTGGTCTGGAGCAGTGTTCTTCTGTAACGTTATAGTACCAGACTATATAAATTTTGGGGTACCTCTAATAACTTGCTTCTTGTAATGTAGATATTATATTTGGATTATCTCGTGAGTTTAGTTCGTATACAACTAGAAATATGGAACAAAGTAGGCACTTTTAACGATTTTTCCAAGTGGTGAAATTTGTATCCAAAATGGCGGAGTTTGAAGACAGATTAGATGAGAGTGAAGTCTCAGGTTGTGAATTATCAGAGGATTTTACCAGTTTCAACCTAGTACAGTTGGATGAAAATGAGAGAAGACGTCTGGAGAGACAATGGCATGTGCTTGTGGGTGACAGTGATGACGATGAAGAGGACTTTGAAGGTTTTGAACCGGAGGAATGGTACGCTTCTCGTAATTTTGTTTGGACAAAGTTGGAAAACCAAAGGGATTTGTTACAGTTTTCTGAGAGAGTTGTACCCAACCGAGTGTTAGATGGCTCCAGGAAAGCTTTGGAATATTTTCAAATATTCTATTCAGATGAAGTTTTTGGAAACATTATCTGTCAAACTAATTTGAAGATAAAAGAGAAACAGCTTTGTGAAATTTATTGTTTTACTCACGATTAACTTTAACCAGAATTTGACAAGCTTCTACCTGTAAAATACCTGAGAGAAAGACTTGTGTTGCTAATGGAATTATGAGTATATCTAGGGTCAGTTGAACAAGTTTTGGGAACTTTCTAAGTTTTCTAAGAGGTAAATAGATAATTACTTGTATTTTACCTGTTGTGTTACCTGTTTGCACCTGTATTTTAACAGTTGTAATAGATATGCACATTTTAGTGAATTAGTCATAAAATTTGATTTTTAACCTTGATTTTGACACCTAATTTCAGCCAGATATCTTTAAAATTGGCAAAGTTATGTTATTTCAAAGTCCACAAGTCATTTTGCTTTGCAGCTCTAAAGTTACTTAGTGTTGAGGACTCTATGCCTACAAAGTTACTTAGTGATGAAAGGGTTAAAGATTATGGTCAGAGGGACTCCAAAAAGGAAAATGATTTCCACAAAACAGCTGAAGTTCTAAGCACATACAATAATCCAAGTTTGTGGATAGCTTGCATTTTGGACAAGAATGATGTTATTGATTGTGAGGTCAAAGGTCAAGATCACTCTGAAAGAAAATTGTTTTGACAAAATAAGTTGACATACTGAAAACCAAAA
The DNA here is from genome assembly GCA_016617855.1 of Megalonaias nervosa. Lineage (NCBI taxonomy): Eukaryota > Metazoa > Mollusca > Bivalvia > Unionida > Unionidae > Megalonaias > Megalonaias nervosa. The sequence goes on from JAECUM010001720.1 coordinate 43,153, forward strand.
GACTTATTATGATGTCTAGTTGGACCTGAATGGAAATGGTGTGCCTAATGGTACCAGATATGGCCACCATGGAAGCCATCTTGAAGATTTTGTTATTGTTACGAGTCAAAAATGGAATGTGATATCAACATGGAGTTTTCACCAGAAGACTTCTTTTGATGTCTTGTTGGTCCTAAATTAAAATCATGCTGATCTGACATCCTGTATGGCCACCACGATGAAAATTTTGTTGTTACTACTCCTTAAATGGAAAGACTTACGGTGGCTAGTTGGTCCTAAATGAAAATGATGCAAATGGATCATTAAAATGACCACCATGGTGACCGTCTTGAGAATATTATCGCATCTACTCCCAAATGAATGGCTACATCAACAAGAGGTTTTACCAGTAGATTTCTTGTGATATCTAGTTGGTCATAATTGAAAATGGTGGAGATTGTACATCCATTATTGCTGCCTCAATGACTGTGTTGATAATCTTTGCTGTCATTACTCCCATGAATTGGTCATGATATTGACATGGGGGTTTCACCAAAAGATTTTCAATGATGTCTACTTGGTTCAATATGTCCACCACTGCAGCTCATTTGAAAACCTGTTATTGATGATAAATATCAAAGATGGTTTGAAAACTCAACATTTACAAGGAAGGAGTCCTGGGAATAATTTTTTGCTCAGTAGAGAGTAAGTCCCATTGAAGGACTCCTGGTAACTTTTGTTAAGTAAAGTGAAGTTTTTCAGGGTCTAGTTATATATTTGTAATATTGTAATTTTTCATTATTTTTGATCAGTGTTGATGAGCTCACCTGGCCAAAAGACCAAGTGAGCTGATGGTTTGTCCCTGCATCCGTCAACCATCTGTCAGCATTTACTATTTTCAGCTTCCTGTTAAGAACACTGGACTAGTTTTGACTTACCCATAATGATACTGTAACAGGAAGCATTCAGACATGAAGGCATAATCATGTTTGTGCAAACGATGCCCAGCCACCATCAAATATGGCACTGTTATTAAAAACAGACAAAAATCTTCAAACAAGCAAAAACGTATTGTTTAAAAAAAAAACTGAACAGAATTTGATAGAAGCATCCTGGGAGTAAGTCCTTTCAGTTTTATGCAAATGATGCAGATCTGCTCTCCTATCAGACTGCCATTACAAAAATTTTAATATTCTTTAACAACTTTCTCAGAAACCACTGGACAGTATTTAGCTGCGTCCTGGCATGAAAATCTTTCAGCTTTATGTAAATGATGCCTCTTCTTTTTCCACTATGTCCACTATTACTAGTAACAACTTAACTAAACATACTCAAATTTGATTGAATGCATTGCTGATGTGCCATCCAGCATAGGCAACACTTAAAAAAAACCCCAACCTTTAAGCTTCTAAAAAAAGAATGCTTATCCCATAGAGCTTGGAGTTAGGGTCACATGTATACAGAATATTTAGGTTTTCAGTTAGTCCTTAATTTTTGGTTATCTCTTCTTAACCATTCATTGGGTTCTTTTCATACTTAGGATGTGTCTTTATGAGGTAAAGACAATTAAGTCTAAAATACTTGCTCCCTCCATAAACTTTGGATTCAAGGTAAGTGACTGGGATTTTAAAGCTTTGAATAAAAGTAGATTTACAGCAATGTTTTGAGCATGGGCTTGGTGTGCTTGCTGTAGCCACTTATTTGGACACTTGTCAGTTTATGGTGCAGTGCTTATTGTATAATGATAATCAATACACCAAAATCCCAGAATATAAAACCACACTTCACAACAGCTGTTTCAGGATGTTGTCTTGCGACTCTAGTCTTAAACTAAGTAACAGAAAAGCAAAACCTGTAAGTTTAGTAAAAATTAATAAATTAAGTAATAAAATGAAAATTTAAGAGGAACTTACAATATTTTGAATTAAATCCCAAATTTTCCTAAAAGTTCTATCACAAGTCCAAAAGAATACTGTTCCAAATGAATTCCAGGTGTTGAATGCAGATGCATCCATAGCCTTGAGTATGCCGATGTGCCAATGATCATGCTGTATCGCAGTGATGTACTGGGTAATCCAGAATGTCTTTAAATGAATTCAAAATAATCCCAAAATAGTGTTTTAATCCATAAAGTCATATGAGCACTTTTTAATTCCAATAAATAATTTAAATGATTTCTCTCAAACAAAATCTAAACACAAAATATGTCTGCAGACAGAAAGTAAATCAGGAAACAGAATAGCAGTGAATACTTCTTCCTCCTTATATGCATCCCCACTATGTCACAGTACATTCCTGCTTGATCTATGTTGATTTGAATAGCATTAAAAGCAATCAGAGATTATCAGTTGTAACGCCAAGTTGGTTCATTCTCAATGATTTTATCTTGCAGAGATGAGATGAGCAAGCCTGCGGTTTGTAGTATATGTCAAAAGAGGTTCAAGAATGTTCCAGCTTTAAATGGTCACATGAGATTACATGGAGGATACTTTAAAAAGGTAATCTACAAGTCTTCTTATGACCTAGTCCTCTCAATTTATGGTATATCATTGCAGATACTGATATTAGTCAACAATAAGTTTAAATTATTGAATTCAGGTTTAGCCCAAAGTTTTTGATCAACTGCACACAACATTGCAAACTCCTAAAATTGAATGAAAGAGAAGGTAGAAATTCACAAAATGTAACATTTACTGCAAAGATCTTGCAGCATTCCTTGACTTTTTATTATATGGTGATTATTTTATGCTACAACTATTTCAGCATGATTTGAAGTGATAGAAATCATGCATTAATATATGTATCTCTTAGCTTGCCAGCTTGTCAGATCTCTTCTCTGGGATAATACTGCACTAATTTTCATCAGGAAACTCCTGTGAAGGAAGACAAGAAACTGAAGAAAGGTGGTGAGATGGCTCCACCCACAGGTCTCCCTCCCAGGTCAGTGTCTGGTGGTGGCCCCCTCCCAGGGATAAATCAAGCATTCCAGCTGGAGGCCCATTCTCCCAATGGAAACTCCCAGCAGGGACCCAGCCCCTTCCACTCTCCTATCCAGTCCCCAGGATCTCATGACAGCCAAGACAACTCTTCCCAAGCCATTCAACAGCAGCTACAGGTATTAATTATAATTCTTTTGTGCCAAAATGTATGATTTTATGCCCATACAGTAGATTTCTGTAGTTGAGATATTTTTTGGGAAACAACCAGCATTATGTTTTCTACTAGTGGAGATGAACACCAGCATCATTGTTAATTTCAAATGCTTTCTGTTAAAAATGTTCGTTTACTTGGCTGTAAGACCAGATGAATTGATAGTTTAGCACTGCATCTGTTGTGCTGTCTATGCCATATTTCTGTTAGTATTTGCTGTTTTTACTTTCTCACTCAAATACATTACCTGATCAAATTAACATTATAATGTTCTCTATGCTACCTCTGAAATCCAGTCCTCCCCAAAAGACAAAAAATGTCTGCAACCTATATACAAAGAGTAACAACTCTTACAGGTTAACTCCCCTAATTGCTGTTAGGTGTCCTGGTGTAAACAGTATCAACCTTCATTCTCATCTGTGCTTTATAGAATCCATTTAAATATTGACTTAATTTGGACCTTCCAACATTTCTTTTCAGTGCTATAGTAACTCGAAACATTATGAGACTTGGTGGATACAACATGTGCATGATTTCCACTAAACTTCTCGTATTTTTGCATTTTATGTACTGTTCATTGTTGTACGTGTGATTTTGATTGGTAATGTGCAAAATTTCACAAGTGAAATTGCTGTGTGCTGTCATAATTCAATTTATTACACTTTTCAAGTCAGCTTAGCAACCTTAGTTTGCCTTTATTTCACCAGCTTGTATATTTGTTGTATATACCTGTTTGCTTTTTCCTTTTGTTACAAAAATGGCAATATAGTGCAAAAAGTGCAGATGGTTTAAAATTATAGATGCCCATCACAAGACCTGTGTTACATCTATCTATACATTTTGTAGATGTTGGTACATGACTGTGTCAGTATTATGTGTAGTTCTTATTCATGAATATAAATTGTAATGATCATCTATAGTCAAGATATTAGATAGTTCATTTTTGTACATGGGTATAAAATTCTATTTTAGGATATTAAGAGTGTAGAGTGTATATATAGATAGTTGTTAATGTAGGTGTTTACAATTACTGATAATAATATGAATAATAAGACCTGTTGACTACTTTGGGGAAATTTTTACTGGACTGGTCAGTCAGGTGGGTTCTTGGAAGTTATTAAATTATTCCTGTTGGATGGGTTAGGTCACATCAATAGGTATTTTGAAATATTAGATTGAATTGATACGTGGGGTATCAAAAGGTGTATACAAGGAGAGAACTGAGCAATCAGATTAATTACTATTTTGGATTCATTCCTATTTCGGATTCTTATTTCATATGTTGGAATCAGTCCGCAGATGTATTTAATGTCATGTTTAGATAATTTGAGAGGATAGATTTGTTCAGATGATTCACTGGAATAACAAAGTGCTCATTGGACTAGAATGTGATTCTCTGACTATTGTGAATTATTCAAAGGAATTCTGGACAGTACCATTGTGATACGTACATTTGAGGATCATTCATAACAATTGATTCTTTTGGACTTAAACTTTTTAGTATTATTTAGGATTCATTTAATAATAATAATAAGTTTCTCTTGCATTTTCATTTTATAATTTTGATAATTATTAGTTAAGATTTGCCTAATTTTTAGGTTTTGCTTCTTTCTGTTACTTAGTTTATGACTATGGAGTCGTAACAGCCTGTTTGTCCTGCATCAAGTGTTTAAGTGGAATTTTTCATGTATGTTCTTTGATTGTTGTAAACTTTCTTATCAGTCTGAGTGAGGCTTCTTTCAAGAATCGTACCATAAAAATGGTCTTTCTTCTTAAGCATCAACTTGGAAAAGGAGTTAGAATCCTGCTTTATTGAGGGTTTGTATGATTGGCAACTATGATTCAATCTTTCTTTTGTGAAAGCCCAGCTTTATGGCAAAGAATTGACTACCTTTGGTAGATACTGAACAAATTCAAACCCCAAAGTCTCACTTAGTCACATTTGTGCTATCAATGATCAGTCAACCATACATTTCTATTTGACTGAATCAAAAGAGAAAAGAAATGATCAGAAATCTGTATTTCTCCTGTCAGCAGTACCTCTGATATTTTGGCAGCCACCATTTTGTAAGTGGATTTGTTCGACTCAAAAAAGGATGTATCAGTCTCTCACTGAAATAGATCAATATGTACATCAAAGCCCTTGAGGTTTGGCCAGTTGTTGCAAGAGTCTTTATTAATCAATCCTTACTGATGATACCATGAAAGCTGATTAATGGCAGTCTAGACCTAAGGCATTTATGTATTAGACCCATTTGTATTAGCCCAACAAATTGTCAAAAAGCCATCCTCCATCATGTAGTAACAACCCACTGGAACTGAAATTAATTTCTTTCTGATAGCTGTTTCAAGGCCATCAGCCTCCCCCCCTTTGGCTTGAGATGTCAGGAGTGTAATAAAATTGGGCATTATATTAATGTAGTTGTTCTAGGTTAAAACTTATTTTTAATTATGTAGTATTTACCTGCTGTTATTACCAAATTCCCTCCTTCCACACATCTCTGATATGCTTTGTTCTCTGAACCAAGTTGAAGAAGGATTTTGTTCGGAATGATGAAAGTGTGTAAGGCTTCGGATGTGGATTGTGTTGTTTTTGTACTAGATATCCAGTTACTAATTGGAGCAATGAATTTTCACAAGTACTGGGGACTAGCACTGGGAAAAGGGACAGCAATATATTAATAACACATGAGTATGCATAATTGAAACTAGTTTTACTCACCAAAACTGCATCTTAATGAATATTCATGCTGATGGTGAGAATTAAACCTGCAGCCTTCTGGTCATGAGTCCAGCACTTTAACCACTGAGTCACTGCATCTCCTTTGGAGGGTATGTAATGGTTTTGAAGTTATGACTTTCGGAGTAGGGCCACAGGACTAAGAATAGACCCAGGAATCCATGCTGGCTGCACAGATTAATTCCCTTTGTAATGATAAGTAACTGATAAATACTAAAGTGGTCAGATTAAAAACAGTTTGTAAGTTATGAATCCAGGTCTACACCCCAGGGGCAGTTAGAGATCCAGTTGACATTACTGGTTGTATAAACATCTTGTAGTTTTTATGACGAGAAAGTGATCATATATGTATATGTTCTAGGAAAGAAGATGAATGATATCAGCATTATTAGACAATGTAGCAACTATGTGCTCTCTGCTTTTTTTTTCCCCATCTACAGTTTCAGTGTGTGAACTTGAATTCACAAGCTGATATATGTCAACTAAACAGCTGAGCAATAAAAGGTCTGCTTGGGCCTCTAGCTGGCTTTTATTATTTTATCTTAGAATACTAATGTTTATCTTTAATTGGAAGGGTTTATCTTCCAAAAGTATTTTTTGCAGTTATTTGTATTTTATTTTTTTAGACCTTCACCTTTAATCAGCATCATATAGCCACTTTTAGAGGTGTGAAAATTTTAGTAAGCATCTACCAGGTACCTGTCGATTTTAATGATCAGTTAATCAGATACCCAGTCAAAGGGAAATTGTATTAAATGTGTACAAACCTGAACTGCTTATTGTAGGTTAATGCTGGCATAAACAGCATGCAAAATTGCATTTATTCAGTGGTCAAAGTGTACAAGTCAGGGTGTATTTTGCAAGTCAGATCCTTCTGTAGGGGTGACTTGTTCTCAGTGAGTCAGAGTTGCATTTTGGAAAAATAAATAAGTTCTACTAGATCAATAAACAGATAGATATGAAGATAGAAAAATTAACAACAAAGCTGCGTAAAATATACTTGTATTATCGAGTGGAATATGTCACAAATAAATTAACAACTTAAAATTTGTTCTAATTAAATCCACTAAAATCCACAATGCTTGAAATTTTAAAATCTATTTATATGATAAATCCCTGAATTCAATTAAAGGTCTCATAGGAGTATAAAAATAGTTCAGAATGATCTGATTCACAATATCCCACAATATGTGAAATCCATGCATCTTACAGAATAAACAGTGAAAGTTAAGTCCACATTTTTTTAAATTCATAGTATCCTGTAATTGTCGCTACCTAATGACATCTGGTACAAAGACCAAGAATTCATCCTCATTGTCTGCTAAATTTCTGGAATTCTGCATTGTCATCGGTAAATCATCATGCTCTAGTTATCATAAATATCGTCTGACTCCCTTTCTTTGACTGCACTGTCACATGTGGGTGCTTATGATCATAAATATCATCTGATTCCCTTTCCTTGACCACACTGTCCAATGTGGGTGCTTATGTAGCAGCTGAGCTTGGGCTCTGCAATTAATATTTTGATCATATAGTTTGTGAAATCTATTAAAGGTTGCAGCTGAACACATGTCATTTGTGCAGCAAGATCAAATAACCACCCTCTTTTATTTGCCACTGAGCAAGTATCACACTCGGCTCAATCAAAGGGTTTTCACGTGGGGAAGTAAGCTAAGAGATTAAGGTCAAACATTTACTGGAAGAAGCAGAAATCTACTTGCATTATATTTGATCAAAAAGATTGTCAACTTGTAAACAAAGTGAGTACTGCCATTACAAACCAAGGGCTTATGGGGCCATGTGCACTTTGTATGTGGTAAACAGGGTACCCAATGTCTCATTTTATTACCCTGGCTATTATCAGTGGGTGAGTACCCAGATACCCATTCACAGCTCTAACTAATATTGTACTAATATGCTATAAACCCAATTACATACATACACATTTTTAAACTTCTTGATTTTTTTTTAATACAAAAAAATTATTAGTACAATTTTCAAAAAAAACAAAAAAACAAGATAGACAAATAAGATTTTGGTAGACTTGTGTATATTCATATGTAGATGACTGATAAAATTTTCATGTCATTTTAAAAGTTTTGTAAATTTTGTCCAACTGAATTAACTTTTTGGTTTGCAGTGAGTTGTACCAATTTCTCTGTTTTTCTAATTAGATCCAGGCAATAATACAACAGCACAGAATGCTTCAGGAACTTCAGCAGCAGCAAGAACTGCAACAACAAGAGCAACAGCAGCAGCAGTTACATCAGCAGCATCATGGTCATCATCAACAGCAGTTACAACAACAGCAGTTGCAACAAGACATGGAGCGAGAACAGCAGCTTCAGCATCAGTTACAGCAAGAGCTGCATCAGCTGCATCTCCAGATTCAGAAACAGCATCTAGAACAGCAACAGCTAATGCAACAGCAACAGCAATCAACACTAGATCAACAGCAGTTGCAGCAGCTCAAGGTATTGTCCATCTTAAGAGCTTATATAATGGTCCTTCATCTGTGATTAGTTATCAGTTGTTAGTGCCTCTTGTTCAGAATGACTTAGACGAAAGTCATGAAACTTGGCACACAGTTTTAATTCAGAGACTTCTGGTTAGCCCTAAACGTGCAGTTTTGCTCCACAAACATCAGGTATGGCTCATAGGGTAGCCAGCTTGAAAATCTTATTTTTTCTACTGTTTCTGCTGATTCTGTAAGGATGGTATGAACTTAAGTTATCAGTTAAACACCTCTTAGAATATCTAGCTGGTTCTAAATGGTACCAATTGTCCTTATGCGAGATGATAGATCGCTCCTCCTACCAAATCACGTGACATGATGCCCTGCTAACCTCCGACAAATATGCAGTATTTTTGGCAAAGAAATACATTTAAGCTTAAGTGATATGTTTATTGAAAATGATTTGTATGATTCTTAAAAATGTAAAATTTCAAAGTTGCATAAATTATATTGCAGTAGACAATATTTATATTTGTAGTTCCAGTTCATATAGTAATAATCTTAGGGCTTTTTTTCAGTAAATAATAAAATTAAATTTTAATGCTGCTCGAAAACTTATTCATGTACAAGGAAATTTGCTCCAAAGGATGCTAATGTATTTAGTATACAGTCTTATCCTTATTAATTTTATCTGGCTTATGTTCACGCTGCCTTGGAAGTAAATTAATAACAAAATTGTAAATATTTACTGTTTAGAAGTATACTGTTGTATATAATAATTTTAAATTTCTACTATGTTCTTCAGATGGAAGTTTGATCAGTGATATCTGTTGATGTAAACATGTAAATGCATGCTTAATATATTGGTAGACAATTATCTGAAACCATTGTTTTTGTATTTCTTTATTATTACATTTTTGTATTCCCAGGTGTCTGAAAGATAGAGACTATAAATCATTCGTTTTTAGGACAAGACAACATTAAAGTGTAAATTTTCAAACTTTAAAATACATGCAGTTTGGGGTTCAGTACGTCCTATACAAGAAAAAATAATATACATCAAAGCTCTAAAGTTGGAGGGTTCTCCACCCATGTTCTATACACATTTATTTTTACTTATATTTTTCAATTTTTAAATTTTTTTTCCTTCAAACCATCGACAGGACATACTTTTCTACATAATTTTATGCAAACAAACATGTTGTAATTGCCGTCAGTTGTTTCCATATTCAGCTGATCATACACGGAACCACAGAAAAAGTCTTTATCCATTGAAGTTTTGTCTATGTGTTGGCAAAAGGAATAAATCTAATTCCTCCATTTACACTATTTGGATATGGACAGTCAGAATTATAAGGCGCCCATTGCCTTTGTTTTACCGTTATTGATAACAAATCATTGCAAAAATTGTAATTATTTATCATAATCAATTCATTATTGCCACAAGCAGCTTTGTCGGAGGAAAATGGCGGACATAAGCAATGCCTGGAGGTGTGTCTGATTTATGCTCGGCGATAGATGAATTCTGACTGACAACATGGTCACATGCGGGTCATCTTGAAAATTTTGTTATTGCTACCCATCCTCAATGGTTGGTTATATTGACATGGGATTTTCACTTAAGCATAAAAGATGTATTTGGCCCCTAATGAAAATGAGGTCAGGATATGACACAGATTTGATAGATTGGTGGTTTGGTGCATAGATGAATGAATCTATATATTCTAAATTTATGGCAATATTGAAGCTGGCCTGAATATCACAGTTTGAGTCCTTTATTCAGTCAGGATCTGTATATCTGAATAAGGCCCAGTTATTGGACCTGAAGGTCATTGAGTTCTATAGCTTTTAACAAGAACTCATGAGCTAACATTGGTTTTACATATTTAAGGAAATAACAGGTTACATGACTAAAGGAGGTGCTTGTTCATTCAAACATTTACAGACCCACAGTTAATAATGTGACATCAATAATAATAACAATTAGTTGGACCAGTCTTGGCTTATGCAGACCCGGGCAGTGTAGGATCCTACTGGTCCTCGACTAGTGAGTCAAAAGGGAAATTGTCAGGCCCTGAGATAGCCATCTGGAAAATCTTGTTTTAGATACTTTTCCTGAAATGGATAGTCATAATGATATGGGGTTTTCACTAAGTAGCTTCTAATAATAACTTGTTGGTCCTAAAAGGTAATGGAACCGATCTCCAACATGATGGCCACCATGAAAATCTTTTTATCATTACTTCACTGTAATTGATATGAGGTTATGTAGCTGGTCATTAATGAAAATTATGCCAATGTGACCTCTCAAAATTTGACAAATTTCTTAACAGCTACTTCTCTGGAATTGATAGCCATACCAATATATATATATATATATATATATATATATATATATATATATATATATATATATATATATATATAAAGTTATTACAGTACAAAACTGATGCTGATCCAACTGCAAAAATGGCTATTTCCTCTGAACAGATGGTCATATCAACATGGGGTTTTCACAAAAACACCATAACAACATGTAGCTGGGTTTGAAAGAAATGGTGCTCATCTGACCTCAAATATGATGCCATCATGGCCATCTTGAAAGTTTTGTAATCATTGTCTTTTATAGATGGTATCATTAACATAGTGTTTTACTAAAACATTTGCAATATTTTGTTAGATCTGAATAAAAATGTTGCAGATTTGACCACCACCATGTGTGCATATTTGTGAAGAAGTTGTGAATACCAGTCCTAATTGATCTTGTCATCAAGTCAGAAACATTACTGTTTGCATTCTTGTGTAGCAGGATCATAAAGTTTTGAATTTTATATATTCATGTTTTAATTAGGCAGCAGTGGGTATTTTATTATTTTATGTAATTAATGTTCATTCATGAGTAAAATAAAGTCATCAGATGCAATTATTGTGTTATTCTCATTTTACACATATTTAGCCAATTAGGCAACCTTGAACCAGGATTACCTGTTCGAGTTTTGTTCACTCTGAGCAATGAAGCTACCCTGATTACTGTTCATGCTGAGTTGTTCTATTATATGACAAGTGGTAAGTAACTTTCCGATTGGTTAGTTTGCTACTTTTCTGTATAAACAACATGGCAAGAGCAGCATATCAGTGGTAGTCATTCCATTAGAGCTTCTGAAGTGTGCTGGTCAGGGCATTGCAGTAAGAAGAGTGCCTGATGATTCTTTTGCTTAAAGAAAAATTGTAACTTGACCTTTACCCATATGATAAGGTACATAGATTTATAAAACAGTTAATGTAGCAGTTTTTTTAAAATATGTACTCTGTATATTACTCTCTGAAATGTATGTTGATGTATTTTAGTACCTTTAATAGAAACCACTCCGGTGGCCTAGTGGTTAGAGCGCCCGCCTCGGATGCGGGAGGTTGTGTGTTCGATCCTCGGCCGAGTCATACCAAAGACTTACAAAAATGGTACTAACAGCTGCCTCGCTTGGCGCTCAGCATTAAGAGGTTAGTGTTAGGACTGGTCGGCCTGGTGTCGGGATAATGTGACTGGGTGGGACATCATGCTACATGTCTGCGGCATGATGCCCCAGTGCTAGACATCACTATAAACTGCCACACTGCAGACATCATAGCAATATGACTGAAAAATTGTTAAAAGCTGCGTTAAAAATCCAAATCACACAACACACACCTTTAATAGGCTATCAACCTGCATATTCTTTTCTGAGCCTATTATTCTTTTCATATGTCCGTCTGTCTGCTCTGTGTGCTCTACACATTGATTCTTTTGTGTTTAGGTTTATTTGGTCCACTAACTCTCTATATGGATAATTAATAAATATAAGAGGTAGCAAGTCATTCATATTGAATGTACTGTAAACTGAATGTATCAATATATACATGCAGAACAATAATGCACTGATGATGGTATTGTTATGTACAATTGTAGTAAATGTATTTTTATTGTATTTGGAGGGTGTAAGAAAGCAGGAGAAATGTATTTATCTCTATTTACCAACTTCATGCACAATAAACCCAATTTCTTACAACAAATACTGGACTTGTATTTTCTATTCTGGGAGTAGAAGGCAAGTGCTTTAACACTTGTACTTCATCGAGCTAATGAACTCAGGGACTTGTACATATGCAACTGAATTTTGACCAGAGTTTTGTATTTAGATTCATTCCAATTAGCAAGTTGATGGTTGGTACACAGGCATAGAGTTTAAGGTCAAAGGTCATGCATGAAGTTTATAGCTGTATTGGCATGATAACACAAACAACAGATTTTTATCACACCTAGTTTTGGGGTGTATCTGAAGAATGCCTTGAATGAAACAACTGCTGTAGCATTTTTTTTTTCCACTTGTAAAGTTGCATATTTAATTAAACTTTGAGTACCATATGTACTTGCTTATAAGTTGAATCCAACTACAAACTGCACAGACCCAGATCTGCCATTGCATAATGCACCATCAGATCTGGGTCTGTGCAGTTTGTAAGGAGTAATCAGACTTGCTATTGACCATCTGCTTTTCCTTGAAGACCACTTTTTTAAAAGGATTGGTCTTTTATCAGGAGGTGGCCTCCCATGAGTGGCTTTGAAGTATGTGGCAGTGGGCATTTGCTGTATATGAGTGGCCTTGAAGTATGTAGCAGTGGGCATTGTATATGAGAGTGGCCTTGAAGTATGTGGCAGTGGGCATTGTATATGAGTGGCCTTGAAGTATGTGGCAGTGGGCATTGTATATGAGTGGCAGTGGGCATTATATATGAGTGGCTTGAAGTATGTGGCAGTGGGCATCGTATATGAAAGTGGCCTTGAAGTATGTGGCAGTGGGCATTGTCTGTATATGAGTGACCTTAATGTGTGGCAGTGGGCATTTTCTGTATATGAGAGTGGCCTTGAAGTATGTGGCAGTGGGCATTGTATATGAGAATGGCATTGAAGTATGTGGCAGTGGGCATTGTCTGTATATCAGTACTATATTTCTGTATTTTCATCTAGATATTCTTTCTTTCTCTTATCACAGCAGCAGCAGTTGGAACTAGTTAAGTTCCAGAGGCAGCAGCTGGAGCAGCACCAGCAGCAGGTCAACATGGCTCAAATGGGAGTGGATCCTCTTCAGATGTCCTTGGTTTCCAGTCAACCTCTGCAAGTGCCTCAATCTCCCCATGTTCCCCAGTCCCCTTGTGTGCCTCCCCAATCTCCTCTCATCCAAAGACAGAACTCCATTGAAACCCCTCATACTCCCAGGGAATACAACCACCGTGAGCTTCACCAGCAGTCATCACAAGAATTCATACCAATGCAAGTTAGTCCTGTGACCTCTCAAGTTCCAACAATAACATCAGATCTTCAGCATAGATTACAGTTTACTCTATCAAAGACAATTTCTAGTGAGTTTGATCGTGTGATTCAGGCTCATCTCCAGAATTCATCAGTGAACCAAAGATCAGAGTCCTCACAGACTAGTCTACAATCCACTCTGGATCAATTATCAAACTTTAATCCACAAATAGAATTTCCATCAGATCTGGGAACAGTGCAGACAACATCCCAGATATCCTCCTACGTGTCCCCAGTGCACCTGTCTGCTGGTCAGATGACTGCATTTAGTGGACCAAGTGGAGACAGTCACAGTGAAATTCTGTCACAGATTATGAGTACATTGGACAGTCTTCCAGAAAATGTGTCCACCTCTCTTCAGATGCCAGATTCTGATGTGATACAGTCATTACAGTCACATTTATCAGCTAGTGAACCAAATCAAGAGTCATCATTCAGAACATTTGACACATTTTCCTTTAGAAACGCATATCATGATGATTCTTTATCCAGCCAGCCTTTGTCTCAGAACACTGAACCAAACTTTATGTCCAGCTCTGCCCCCTTGATAGGGTCTCATAGCCAAACATCTTCTGAACAAATGAATCCTTCCAAAGAAAATGTCAAACAAGAACTAGTTAAGCATATTCATTCTGCAGCTGCTGCATCAGTAGCTTCTATTCCAATGTCATCCAAAGCACTACAAAATCCCCAACTTGCATTCCAAGGCTCAGGTTTATATGGAAAGGATATTAATTATTCTAAAGATAATCCACGAACAGGTGAAAACTATATTAGTCCAATTCAGCTGAAAAATAGTGAATTAAAACGTAGATTATCTGCAGGTCCAGAAGACTTTATTCATATCAATACCAAAAAATCTGCTTACAGTGACAGTGTTTATTCTAATTTGCAACAGCAGGAATCACTTACTAAACCTGGGACCTATGTTAAACCGGCTCCCATAAAATCTGGTAATCCTAAACTCAGGACTAGGAGTAAGTCTGGTGATGAACAACCTGATATGTTTAAACTCCGAATGAGGAGTAAATCTGGTGATGGACATTCTGATTTTATGAAGCCTAGAATGAGGAGCAAGTCAGGTGATGATTACAAATTTCACCTCTATTTCATGACACAAAAAAATAGGATGGAACCTTTAGTGTCCCACAGACCAAGGAGTAAAACAGATGAACATCTATCAAACTGGGAAAAGTCTCCTGATCCACTCTCACTTTCAGATGGTGCTGGAGTTTTCAGAAACCCAAGTGGACTTACGGGCCTTAAAATTAGAAGGAAAAATCGGCCAGCTCCTCTGTATATTCCTTCTCATTCTTTAAATCATTGTGGATTTCAGAGTAACCTCAGGTCCCCACGTGTGTGGCCTGCAGATGCAACAGAAGGTTCAAATAGTATAGTTCCACCATATACACCACCTCCAATGCTCAGTCCAATACGGAGTGGCTCAGGACTATTTTGGTCCATCAGTGGAGCTTTTCCTACTTCGGTTCCAGTCACACCAAGGTCTTCATTATCACTCAGTAGATCAGGTAAGCACTAAAGTTATAACATAAAAACATTTCACACTCTGATTAATACTATCAAAGATTGTTTCTGATATTTTCATACAGATTGATCAGTCATTAAGTTCTTCTAAATTAGGTGGGTTGGACTATTACTGCTAACAACAGTGCATTCCCACAGTGCATTAGGAAATGAGCAGAATGGCAGGTGTCTTACTCCAGAGGAGCAGGTTTAATACCATTCTTTAATTCATATCTGTAAGAACATGATTATTGTGCATCAGATGCCAAGGATAAGTTTTAGAATCTTATTACACTTTGTCTAAACATTTAGTTGCGACCCCCATGTAGTTGTTACCAGTCATGAAAATTTTCAAATTGTTATATGACGTGTGCTACTGTTAGATGTAAGATGTCAAAATATTGAGCTACAGTCATCTGTTACAATCATATGTAACACTGCATTATAAAGAGAGGCTTAGATATTATCTCAGCAGTTTTACATTAGTTGTGTTCTCGTGAACCTATTGAGACAAAAGTGATTCCTAGACTGCATTTGCACTGGTGACAGAGCATTGCTCAGGCACTTGTATTTGGTACTTGTATCTTCCTGTATTGTGTTTAAGCACTTGTTTCTTAAAGCTGTATATTTCTGAGTACTGAAAGACTTAATGTATTTTTTTCTTCTTTGCATTATATATTCTAGATGTGTAGAGATGTGTTGGGTAGATTGGATTAATTTAATTTTGCCCTGCTGTTACATGTAATTATCAATCATATACGTGGGAAGTTGGAAGACATTAAGACATGTCCTCATTTCCATAACCATTCATCATGCAGGGAGTAGCAGTGGCAGCTTAAAGAAGGAGGAAAGTCTGGAACAGGTTGAGGAAGAGGCAACTCCAGAAACAGACATTAAACCGTAAGTATTGGTTGCCTCAAATTGTTGCATTTTCACCATTTTGTCACACTACATCATGCTTTATTAGCACACTAGGTCAAAGTTCATGTCAGGGCTGATTCTTTTAAATATGGACATATTAGGGAAGGCAGTTTATGACTAACTGCATGGATACTGTGATAACCTTTCTTTTAAAAACCATGTGAAATTTCTAATTTCATCAATAAATCAAATTGGAAAGTAACTTGGTACCTATGTATATTTTACTGGAAAAACACTGAATTGCACTTTGTGCACATTTAGTTGCTCATTATCATTGACAAAGATCTGTGAACCCATGCAGTATAACCACAGATTTTGCTGATATGACTCAGAAATTATGTATTTATGGTATGATTGCAAAAAATACAAAAATATGATTGCTGTGGTCAATTTCGAATATTGGTTTTTCATGGTTAAGTCCAGATTCAGGTTTTCATATTAGACTTAGTTTTTTGGGTTCTGGGTTTTCACATTAGACTTGATTGTCTAGATATGTTTTCATAATTAGGCTTGGTTTTCTGGATCTGGGTTTTCTTATTAGGCTTGGTTTTCTGGATCAGTTTTCATATCAGACTTGTTTTTAGAATTAGGTTTTCTAATTAGATTTGGTTTTCTGGATATGGGTTTCTGTATTACTGTTTTCTGGATCCTGTTATTTATATTAGACTTAGTTTTCTGGATCCAGTTTTTCATATTAGACTTGGGTTCTTGATCTGAATTTTCATATTAGACTTGGGTTTCTGGATCCAGGTTTTCATATTAGACTGTTCTCTTGATCCAGGTTTTCATGTTAGACTCAGTTTTCATTATCTGGGTTTTCATATTAGACTAAGTGGAATATTTTGAAAATGAGACTACCTATACACGTGTACCTCAAGTGCTTTAATCTACTTGCATTGTTCATGCAAAACACCCATTGGAAGAAGATTTTGCTTTTACATTTTGGCATCCAATCATCTGAAAATGTTGATGATGGAGAGGACAGCCTTGTAAAAAGTTTCGACAAAAGTATAAAAATATATATAAAAAGCAAGAACTTTGGCCCTTAAATTTACTGCATGCTATTTAACGTCCACTGTGAATAGGATGATTGTCTCTGCCATATGAACTTCAAAAAGCATACAGATTATGTTGCATTGAAATCTGGCCCTAAGTCATTGACCTCAGTGGAATTTGAACCAGTAGTGTTAAAACAAAACTGGAGGTCATTATATTGTCAAAACCGATTTTACAGACAGTTTAATTCAACGTAATGTTGCAATCGCTGCATCAGATCACTCTTCAGATCTATTCAAATGCATTTTCCCCAATTAAATAATAGCAAATGGTGATCATTGTAGTAGAACAAAAACTACTGCCACTGCAAGTCAGTTCAGGAAGACACTGTGACTAATATTTCATCCCAACCCTTCAATACAACAACTAATAGTAGCAATGATTCTGAAAAGTTGCACTCAATTGATATTTTAATGCCATAGAGAGGGAATGAACCTGAAACTGTTTTGACCATTCCAACATATGATGGAGCCTTTACTGGGGAAAATATGTTCACGTTATTAAATGATGACTTGAAAATGAGAAATGTAAGCCGGAATAGCCATGTTTCATTTAAATCAGACAATTCTTCATTGAATATTGCACATATAAATATGGTGAATTCCTCAGTATTGCCGTCCATGCCATTTGATACATTTAGCAGCTAAGGAGGGGGCTAATAGATCAAGTTTTGATGAGTGTTAGTGGACATAAATTTTTAGGTTAAAAGTGTGAATAGACCAGAAGTAAGGTATTCAGAACCTTTGTGAAAATGAACAGAAAAATATATTGAAGCATTGTATAAAAGTGTCATGGTGAAGATGACTACTGAAACAATGGGAACCTTTACAAATGCATTTGGAGAAAAATAAGGAAGTAACTTGAGGTAAAAGGCATAAAGGCTGAAACCAAAAGTGGCAAGTGTGACAAGGCAATTAGACTCCAAGTTGTACATCAGTGTCAGTATTGGCTGCCAACTGTGTGACATGTTCCTGAAAATTTGGCCTCCAGTTTTAAAATTAATGTTGTTGCTGTCAGAACTCCACAGCACTGATTATTATGGCAATAAGATGTCATCCCCATCCCACACACATTATGGTCCAGTGTGTTACATTGTCAGACAACCATCACATAACGCAACAGTAGATCTTAATCTGCGCCATTTTGTTTTCTTGATGAATTTTAATTTTTGGCTTAGACAGTAATGATAGCAATGCCAATGCTTTATACGTATTGTTCAACTGTATGCTGACTTAGAATTACTTGTTTTATTTTGAAAGAACTAGTCTGTACTGGATGTTCATTTAGTCCCATACATGGAAATCTCCTTAGGAAATGCATTCACACTGCTGAAATCATTCATCATATTTTTTGACACATTGAGTTTTCATTGCAGTTATACTTTCATATGATAGCACAATTCCAACATTCAGTGCTGTTTCAAAACTTAAGGATGGACATACGAGTGATCAATGTATTGTGGAATTGCAACCTGGTTTTAATTTTTTACTGGAAGATGCTGGATAAGAAAAACAACCTTAAAGCTTGGAAACATGAACTAAAGAAAGAGAATATGTATTTTCATTTTCATATTTTAACATCAGTTGAAGAAAGGGATACATTAAATGCAATTATGACCAGATTGTCCCCCTTTTTCAATGTAATGGGTGGGGGTGATATTGTCCAAAATTTAAATCCTAAATGTAACTCTGCATCATTCCATTATTTAACAAGCATGACCTAATCCTGCAACAGGAAGAGCCTACCTGATTCATAAGGATTGGTCAGATTCATGAAGGCTGTGGAAAATTTCACAAGCTTACAGACATTGATTATCGTGAATCTGAGAGACAAAAGTCAGATGATGCACTTACACAAGGCACATAAACAAGAAAATACATGGTTGAAAGTTAGCTTGATGTAAGTAGCATCTGTGAATTGTGTAGATATGCAAGAGACTATCACATAAGTGATTGTGATTACATAGTTAAGAAATTTCTCTTCAATCATGAACTTCTCAAGCACAGTGAAGTTGCTGATGTGTCAGAAAGAATGATGAATGATTTCAGCAGTGTGATGTATTTTCCAAAGAGATATGCATGTATGGGACCAAAGGAAACCAACTGACAAGATAACTTGGAAATAGAGCTTTTGAACTACCAAATGAACAAATTGAAGATCATAAACAGTTTTGACAAGAAGTGGGATATGCAAACTTAAGGATGCAAATGGCGAGTTGAAATTGTTGTCCAGCATCATGAAGGTAGTACTGTTATTCCAAGTGTAACTGCAGTTTGTTGTGTTCTTCTTTGTTGAAAACACCACCCCTTCAATCCAGATCATCTACCATATACTCACTTATAAGTAAAGTCCAAATGCAGACAACAAAGATCCTGATCTGCCATAACATAATGCACCTGCAGATCAGGGTCTGTGTTGCTTGTTCTACCAATTACTCCGAACAAACTGCACAGACCCAGATCTTCAGATGCATTATGCAATAGCAGATCTGCATCCGTGCAGTTTGCAGTTTGACTTGTCTTGTAAGCGACTATACGGTATGTCATTTGGTACCATAAAAGCAATCCTAGTGATGAAAGTCAGAAGATGAGAAAGCTTCAGATTGACAAGAAATTTCTCAGAAAGTACCAGATTTTCACATGCATTTACAAGAATAGCTGTATAGTACCAGTTAATACAAAGATATGAACTGTAACCAGTTAAAACTTGTTGCCAGTATGTAATACTTTTTTTTTACACCTTACTGAATGTGGTTTAACTTGCTGAAAACTATTGAATGTCTTACAGAGAAGGTATCTTTAGCAGTTGGCAGGTCTGATGACATTTTTTTATACCATGTCGTATTAAGGGTGTGGGGGCACTTACTGTCCCCATGTCGGACTTTCCAACTTTCCCATATGTTGAAAACTTTGATTCAACTTAGTTTTGAAGAACTTATGGAGTGTAATCATATTTAGTTTGCAACTTAATATTGAGAAAAGTAAAGCTTGATTATCACCTTTTTCCATCAAACGTTTTTTTTATTTAAAGCCCTGTTTTTGACTTTGAAGTTTGATCTTGCATTATGAATTTTTACATCTGTTTCATAACTTTTTAAGACATTTCTGAAATTAAATAAAATTTGGCAAGTAAGAAAACATCAAAAAGACCAAAGCCATGTTAAATATTTCCTCATTACTATCAAAATTTTAATTTGAGAGCCCTGTTTGACTTAACATTCTGCAGCCAAATCTCAAACCAATGAGTCAACAATTACCATATATACTTGCTTATGAATTAAGTCCAACCGCAGACAGCACCATCCCAGATCTTTTGTCAAATAATGTGCCAGGAGAACTAGGTAGAGGCAGTAATCAATAGAACACACAACCCAAACTCTGATCTGCCAGTACATTGTGATGGCAGATCAGGGTCTGTTTATTGTTTGCAGTTGAACTTGACCTTTAAGTGAGTATATACATTATGCCGTGTAGTCAGGGACATCGATGTGTAGGGAAATTTCTCATTTAGAATTGTCTTGCACTATTGTTATCTTGATTAGGCATGGTACAAATCTTGAATATGGGAAGAAAGTCATTACATTGCATCTGATAATGAAACCCTCAGAGAGACGACTCACCGTTTTAATTCAGATATATATATATGCTTTTTTATAATACTATACAAATTTATTCCTTTTATGCCGTATTTAATATTTGTCACAAATACTGAAAGATAAACTTTTTGGTATCAGACACAAAAATAACAGCTTGATGTGATTGTTCTGTGTGTCATCCCATGACTGTGCAGAGATCTGAAGTCCATTTTAATTATCAGCTTGGCTTCTAAATCTTTTTTATGAGCAAGAATATGCGTGTTAAAATTGGTTCAATCAGAATGGAGGAGCCTGATAGATTTTTGATGAACATTGATGATGATGATGATGATGATGATGATGATGAATGAATGGGTAATAAATTATTGTATCACAAGAACATTCACAGCAAAAAATACATAATTCTGTCACTTTAAACTGTATTCTTCCTTGACTGCCTTTAATAAATTTGTAATATAAAGAGGCTGTGGGGGATGGACCACTGTCCAATTGAGAAACAGTTTGATAAAGAGTGAATTTATCACACTGACACCATTGTATAAATGATACTCAGATCTATCCTTTCTTTTTTACTGATATATTTTTTCATACTTGGTACAAAAGAAGAATTTCAGATTTCAGTCATTTTATTTTGCAGCCATGTAAATGTGGGTCCACAGTACCAGGCAGTTACACCTATGTTCATTGGTAAGTATTTTATTGTGCCATGAATTTTTACAATAAATTTGTCTCTTGATCCATCAAGTTTTTTTGAATTTTTTAGACCAAAAAGGAAGTTGTACTTGAAAATAAACCTCTTTGAATATTGTTATCATATGATGTATAAATATGTACAAGTGTTTTATAGACATGATTTTATTTGCGAGATACAGAGATCTTTTGCTGCTTTTTAAAAGTTTATTAATAAAAACATGTGAGAATTGAAATCAACTTTAAATCAAAGAGCTTGTCAGAAACAATTAGAAAGGCATACTTTTTTTAGGAAGGTCCTTTATTGTTTCCTATGTACTTTCATATAGTTCCAGCAGCTAGGCACAAAATCTTATAAATTCTGCGCTTAAAAAGAACGGAGTACCTTCAGCTTGAAAAGACTTTCATTCCATGAATTGAATGAGTGATATGCCAGTGTTCACTACATTTCAGTTAAACTTTAAGATAAGAATGCAAGTCAGATGGGCTGAAGACAAATACTGTGGCTAGAAATGTGTGAGCTATTATTATGTACTCATAATTACAATTAGAGTATATGAGCACTCTCAACCCTTGCCGTTCAACAACTTGATTTTCACCCTATAACAGACAGACGCAAATTGTCATTAAATTTAAGAGCTTGTCCACTGATCATAAATGTGTTCAATATATGCTTCACATTCACATTAGGATAGGGGGACCATAGGTGGCAGAGTGGCCTAAGTGGTCGTCTCACCTGTGTGCATGGGTTCAAGTCTTGGCTCAGCAGTGTGGGTATGTAAGAAAGTTTGCCAGTAACTTCCCGTGATCAGTGTTCCTTCCTGGAGTTTTCCCAGGTTCTTCCACCACCAAAATATACTGGTGACCATGTATAGTTTGCAGAAAAATGTCATTAAAACCCACAAAACCAAATCAAACCTTAATAAAGATAGGGTTACTATCATAGAAAATGAAATGATAATGATAAAAATCTCTGCCCTGTAGACCACACAGCTAAGTGTATAATAATTTAGTGTTCATGTACAGATTTCTTAATATCAAGGCATGAAAGAATTTGTCACTTTTAACTCCCTTTAAAACCTGTAAGATTTTGAGATTCTGATTTGGAATCTTTAATATGCATAATAAAATAATAAGTGTGCTTTGGAAGTGTAATGTAGTTTAGTGAACCTTTTAATTTTTAATGACTCCTCTGGCAAGTTGTCTCAACACCTGGAGGAGGTAAATTCATATAAACTATTTGTCCATCAAAAGGATGTATTAAAAACTTGGCATCTCACAACTGTATGTTGCTACTTTATTTTCAGCTACTTTGTGCATCACTAAAGCTTGAAGTCAGATGCTTCACATTTGTTTATATACTTTTATTTTTGTTGTAGGCAATAGAAAGGAAGCTCTTAAAAGTATCAGTCGAGAGAACATTGTCTGGGAACCCAGTGTTATGGGCGATAACACTGATGAAGATGGTATGTTTTCTCTTGATAAGAAGCAGATGTTGAATTCTAGTTTCTTATTGGATTTTTTTAGCTCTACTGGACATAGACCAGAAAAGCTTATGGGATGGTCTTTTCTCCATCATCTGTCCTTCCATTAGCACAAGCTTCTTATCGTTGCACCTCTTGAACTAATTTTCTACTATGGAACTATCTTCAGAAAACTGATATCTCTACTCCTCTCAATGGATGACTATATCAACATGTGGTTGTCACCAGTAGACTTGTTACAATACCTAGTTGGTACTAAATGAAAATGGGGCCATATCCAATATTACTGCCAGATCTTCTTGAATGGATGATATTGTGGCATGTGGGTTATCACCAAAAGACTTCTGATGATGTCTACTTTGTCCTAAATGAAAAGGTGTCAAGCTGACATCCAAAACATGTCCATTACAGCAGCTAATTTAAAAATCTTGTTCCTGCTGATAAAGATCAGAGATGATTTCAACACTTAGCAGTTAAAATGAAGAAATGGTCTCATCTTGAATTCCTGGATATTATTTTTGCCTAGTAGAGCATCAATCCCATTGAGGGAATCTTGTTTATCGATTAGAGTTTTAAGCTCTACTTGCCATGAGGCCAATTTAGCTCATGATCCATCATGTCTTGTGCCAAAATTTTTTTACTGATTTCAACTTCTTATAATAAAACCACTGGACTAATTTTGACCATAAAGGGCTTTATAATTTCTTCATGAATGATTCTGATTTAGCAGCAAGTATGGCCACCATTGCTAAGATTTTAAGTCTTTAAACAGCATCAAAAAGTCGCTGAATGGAATTTGATCAGGTTTGACAGAAAGTGGCCTAGTTTGAAGGAGTTTGAGTGTTATACAAATGATGCAATTTTGCCAGCAAATATAGGCACTGTTATACTGTTGATATTGTGTAGCCCGTATTTTTCTAAGAGGAAAATAACCCCAACCATATGATGAAAATTCCTCCTCCCATCGGGATGAACAGAAGATTTAAGATCACTGGATCACCCTTTGGATGCCCTGCATATTCTTGCCCATGCATACTGCCTCTTCAGTCTTTCCTCAGTTGACATTACTGTAATCTCTAAAGCATTTATGTCAAAGAAAATTTGCAGCCACTTTATTGGTCAAGAAGCAGATTTACTTTTTCTCTTCTTTGCATATTCTTTGTAATAATTTGGTTATACCACTGAACTTGTTTTATCTCTTAATTTAAGCTCTCTTGAGAGTTATTAGCATTTGTTCTGTACACCTGGTGTTCTAGTTTATTTTTTTTCTCCTTACACAGGACATTAGAGATTCAAATTTGTTGTGCATTTTTTTAGTTAAGGGTAGGTGTGTTTTTTTATTTTCCCTATCCTTGCATAAATTGCAGTCTTCGGACTTGCTTTATCCATTTTATTGTTCCTGACAAATGATTTAATTCACATATCCTATATGTGAATTGTGCTATATTTATGGGTAATAAGCAGGTCACACACCAGTTTTTACCATCATTTCACATGCTTGGTTATCAAACACAGGTTCTTGTTTAATCTTAGTTTAGGATAGCTTATCTTTATTTTCCATTTAAGGTTTTTTGCTGATTCAGTAGTATATATTAAGCTTGGTTGACTTGATTATCTTGTATTTTCCTGTACTCATCTTAGCATTGCTTCCTTTTTTGCATTTAAACTATATGAAAACACCAACAGGGTGACTTCTTGCTGAAATTAATATAATAATATAGACTTACTCCATGCATTACCTTTTGTTTACATTTAGTTGCATCGAAGATTTTTGTATAAAAATCTTGTTAGCTTTCTCTTTCTAGAACAGAGTTTGAGCAGGGTTTAGGTAGGAAAAGCCCCCTTGGACCCCTCCCCCCAAACCTTTTGCTTGTCTTGTACATGCTGTTAGAGAACAGATAGTTGTCCCTTGTGCAGTCTGTGCAGCATGCAAAATTGCTGCCAACCTGCCAGTCCAGTGCCAGCCAATTTTATGCCAGATGGGGGCAAAACCTGAGTAACCAGTTCATCAGGCCAGTTGATTTTTTGGTATATCAAGTCTAAAAGAAATATTAAAAGCCAAGTGAAAAATAAATAACTGGATTGTTTCTGATAACCACTCATTAATGTGGGCGATATGAGAAGATTAATATCTCGCTTTTAATCTGCATTTACTAGATGCTTGCAACTTCAAATAAAGGCCCTTTTGCATCAGTGCAATGTTTCATGACACATGCTACTTCCAATTCCCAATATGTGGTTGTGTTTTGGATGCCTGAAAGTCACCATAGGCTTGAAAAAAAAACAAACACTGCCAAGGAAAAAGGAAATCTACAAAAGGAATATGATACTATCAAAGGAAAACAATTGTTTGGTTACAGAATTTGGTTGGAAGATGGAAACTGGATGCATGCTAAGACCATGACAATGCTGTTATAGTTTGTTTAGCTCAGCATTATAAATGAGCCTCTCAAAATGTACCTACTAAAGTTACCAAATTTGTTTTGCACATGAATGATTTCAACACCATTTGTATAATCATACAAAGCAACAATACTCATGCAGTATATCCTGAAAAAGAACCATCGTGTGCCACAGGTAAACGGAGACGAGTATATCACCAACATCAGTAAAAATGTAAATTAAAGTAAAAATTAGACAGTGTTTGAATTAGGTAAATTTGTATACATTTCAAGATGCTTCTGTGAAAATTCACTGAGCTACAGACATGAATATCATTTGCAGTGATGAGCTGAACAAACCATAACTCTTAAGCTGCATTCTGTTGATACCAATGCATTTGATATAGTTCAATTTCCAGCAGTCCACTGCTAAATTCATCTTTCTGCAGACCTTATTTCATGAGCAGCTGTATGTTGGACAATGCAGCCGTATCTTTGGAGGCTGAATCTAGTTTTGATACTATCATTAATGATGAGGTCTGTGGATGACATCCTGATTCTTATTCAGACTAGAATTCATACTGGTCATCAGTGGTTCAATTATGATACCCAGCCTCTAGATGAGGTTTGTATTGATCTGGATCAACTGGACAGTGAGCATCATTGTCCTGGTCAGTAAATAGTGGACACATTATGTAGAATTTAATCAAATTTAGTAAATTTTATGTATGATATTCATTTCTTATTTTGTGTTTTTCTTTATGTTCCATGTTTTATTATATAAAAAAGGGCTGACATTCATGTCTCCTTGAATTAACCAATTATTCATTGACTACATTTAGTCTTCTTTGATGAAATATGGAAACAGTTATGGACCAATAATATTTTCAGGTTACAGGTTACTGGTCATGTGAGCTTGCAGGATTTTTTGGCGAGTTTCACACAATGAGCCAATGGTTGGATGAGGTTTGGGATCTTGCCAAGTGAAGACATACTTACAACGTGAGGAAGAAGGTTCATTCCTCTTCGGAATTTTTCTTGTTCTATGAGTGTGTCAGATCTCAGAAGGATTACCCAAATCTCTCTGGAAAATATTAGGATTAGTGTTCCTGGGGAACGGTCTTCCTACAGACCCATTTTCCCTCTAAACCCCTACTGGATGTTTGGCTTTCCACTGCAGGGAAGCAATTGGCCCTACTATATTAAAATGTAGATGGGGTGGTAGTGGTTAAAGCTGAATTTAATTGTGTGATACTTATCAGTAACCAATGCCAGATTCTCTCCTTTCCTTCCCGCATGGATGCCCCACTTAGTTAGGCTGCTCCCTTGGAAAAGAACTGAAGGGGTGGTATGCATGGGGACGAATGTGCAGGGTGTTCTATTGTTCTGGAATATTCTGGTTCACCCTAATGGGAGAACGAATTTTTGTCAGATGGTCAGGGTATTTTCCTCTGAAAAAGTATCAGCTATGCAGTTAGCAGCAGGTAAGTATTATATCATGACAATTAGTTTCACCCCTACAAAGCAAAAAATACCTCTTAAACTGGGAAGAGAGAAAAAAAAATTGCATAATTTAAGCAATTACTATTTTCAGCTCTGTCTCAAAACCCACCTCACCAGTTTCAACCAACTTGGCACAGAGCATCCTGGCATAGAGGTTGTTCAATTTTTTCTGCAAATACTAAAAGTAGAAAAACTTGAAATGACTCAGTGCACAACAGAATGTGCCAAAAATTTGACAACTATCATTCTGGCATTTAGGGTTTTCAATTGTATGAAATTGATTCAAATCCACCATCAAGTATTACCACCATTATTGAGAAAAGAAAACCTTGAAGAAACATTTCTGAAAACCTCTAAACACAAGGTGACAAATTTTTTTCTTCACAAAGCATTATGGCATGATAAGCTTTGAAGTTCTCACAAATGATGCCTATCTGCCATCAGATATGGTTTGTTGTTACATGTGCAAAAAATAAAAGCAATTAAACAGAAGCATCCCGCTGACCCAGATTCGTGGTTATCTACTCTTGCATTTGGCTGTTAGGCAGATGTCAGCCCATGAGTAATCTCTGACCCACTTTTTAAGGTAAATGGTTTTTTAAACTTTTGAACCCATGTTAGTAGGAAGTGTGTGTGATTTGGGTTTTTAATGAAGCTTTAAAAAATTTTCAGTCATATTGCTACAGTGTCTGCAGTGTGGCAGTTTATAATGATGTCTAGCACTGGGGCATCATGCTGCAGACATGTAGCATCATGTCCCACCCAGTCACATTATCCTGACACCAGGCCGACCAGTCCTAGCACAAACCTCTTAATGCTAAGAGCCAAGTGAGGCAGCTCTTAGTACCATTTTTTATAAGTCTTTGGTATGACTCAGTCGGGGTTCGAACCCACAACCTCCCACATCCGAGGCGGATGCTCTAACCACTTAGCCACTGGAATGGTCCGTTAGTGGGAAGCAAGCTGTATTGGTCACTTTTCTGGTGGAGGTATAAACAGGTTTTGGTTGAAGTTTTTCAGCAATGCTTTGATCATGGTATCAACTTGCAGGTTCGAGTATCATGTTCGGCCAATGTGGGTATGTGAGAAAGCTTGCCAGTAGCTTCTCGTGGGTCGTTGGTTCTTTCCGGGGTTTTCCCAGGTTCTTCATCCACCATTTATACTGGCCGCCATGTATAGTCTGTCTTGTACTGAAAAATGGCATTAAACTTATAGGCATTGTCCTTTTTGTGTTTTTTGTAAAGTGAAGATGAAAAGAGCTTTGGTGAATTGCAGTGCAGACTAAGAGTAATACATTACACATAATGCCATATTAATGTTTCAGTTACTTGTCTATGTCATTGATGTAAGCAAACCGTACAAGATTTCAGGTGGAGTAATGGGGATTACTATTAATCTAAATATAGATATCAGCTGATTGCAATGAAACAGCTTCCACCAAGGATGACCTCAGTACTTGCATTCTTATTGTATCATAAATATTGATGTGTTTATGGTGTGAAGATACCTATCTCTAATGTATTGACACCATTAACAAGATCTTACCTTGCTAAAATATTCTCTTGAAAACAATGTATTGTGAAATACATATAAAACGATATAAATTAATTTGCATGGAAAATTTTCATAGCTAATTTTGACTCTTGTATGTTATCCCTAAATTATTGTATCATCAGAATTTTGAAAAGAAATATTGAATTTGCAAAGAAACTTTTCTTTTTTCTGTGGTTAGCCACCCCTCTTCATATTTTCATTGTAAATATAAGTGACATTGAGGCAGTTGGATTGGCTATCTGTTACATGAGCCAATACATGCTGCTACAACTGGCAATTCTAAGACAGCATATTTATATTAATTTAGAAGGGTTTATACTCATAACAAGTTTTTGCAATTTTTATTTTTATATTTTGGAACTTTTAATAGCCAGGTTTGTGATGACATGCCATTACACTATATCCACTGACAGAGGAAGACATTCTTGTCAAATATATAAAATTCCACCCTGTGAGACAGAAGTGTATTATAATAGGTATAGAAATTTTCTGCTAGAGCATCTGTGCCCACAATGTTTCTTTGTATTTGTATTTGTATTTGTATTTGAAAGTCACATCTTCTCCATCTGTAATTGTATTCAGCTGTAACTTTTTTAGAATATTACTGTAACTTTAAAGTGTGTACCCTGATAATGCTAAGAGATCATGTTTTTCCTATGTCTGCAGAATCATAATGCCATTTGAAGGAAGATGCCATGTTCTGCAGAACACATTAGTACCAGCTCAAGCTTCTGAACTTACTTGCTCTTGTCTCTTAGATCTAACTGTAGTCATGCTATTTTGCTAATCAGACCGGTTGAACCAAAGTAGGTCATTTTGTTATCTGTATAGTCAGTTCCACATAATGGTGGTGTGTTTTGGTGTTTTTATGGAACAGGAACTCAATTATGTTAATTAGTGCCAAATCAATTGAAGTAAAGTGCATTAGCCAAGGACACACTACAGTAGCTGATGCAGGCTGATCTGACAGTAGGATTTGAACCCACATCCTTTAAGTCATGATTCCTTCACACTAACCATTAATTAACTGTGGCTCCTTAATGAATGACATTTTCACTCTGCTTCCTGATTTTTTCAGTGCAATGTTACCAAGACCTGGCCTGCTGTGCAGCTGTCAAGGGCAATGGAAGCAATGTAGAATACGCTTTGCATCTCCTATACCTAGCCAAAGGCAATATTCAGGTAACCATTTTAGTGACCTACTTTTATTTTTTTATGGTGTTAATTAATTTTTTTATTAATTTTTTTTAATTTTGTTTTTTAATTCTTCATAAGACCAGCACTAGAAGCAAGAGCCTTAAAAATTCTTATCACTGAATAGATACTTACATTTCCTTGCCTAATAGTAGAGCAGGACAATTTTTGACCTATTTCAAACATCTTGACTTGGTCGTGATTATCTGTCCATATATCAGTTTGCCCATTCTGAGAAGCTTGTTAGCAAGATTGTTTAAAACCACTCAATATAAATGAATGAAATTTTGATAACTTATTTAAATGTAAATGTAGATGGCTTGATAAGATTTCCAGGCCATTTTTTTAAACATCTCCCATAAGGCATTCTGCTCATACATTATGTTGTCCGCCCATCTGTTATTCATTTCTGTACAGAAACAGTTGTCCACCATGTAAAGTTACCACCCTTTGTGGTAGCTTGCACTTGGAAAAACAATGAATAATCCTTTTGATATGGGGGTTAAAGAGAAAGGTTAAGGTCACTTGGACAAAAAGAATAAAAATGGTTTCTATTGCATGAGTTTAAAAGGTGTGATGCAATACCTGCTTGCTTCCTTTTCAGGGACAGAGTTCCCTATCCAAGCTAAATATTCCCTCATCCAATTAGTAATTAGTAACTTAAGGCCCAGAAAAACTGGAAAGAACATGAGTGCAGTTTTATTCCTTAGTTAGAGCCAACATACAAAATACCTTCCTCTTTTTCCTGTGTTTCTTCATTGTGAAGGGGTTTTGTGCCTCACTCAGCAGGTGATGCTTCTCTTCATTGTTCATTGTTTGGATAAGTATTGCCTACCATTCTTTGGTTCCCAGTAGTCTTATTTTTGGTAATTTTTTTCTCTCAGATTAACATGTCACAGTATGTGGGTAAATGCTGACACAGGAAGGCCAATCAGATACACACATCACCTGCCTATTGTGCACTGGTTGTACATGCACTTACAGATGTCCAGTATGTTAAGGACAGATCAAGTATGGGGCGGGAAGTGGCCACACTTATAGGGTGAGAAGGAAATGCCTTACTTCTTCATCATCACAAGACAACTCCATTCATTCCTTTGAGCAGACTGGATCCAGTTTGGATTTAAGGAAGTTGACTCCCACTGAGGAAAAGAAACAAGTGAGCCCCAAGAAGCCAACAATCCCTTATACTTAGTCCAATGTTAGCAAAGGATACATTCTTGTCCCCTCACAAGGTACAAGAAGTACCTGAGAGTGAGTCATGTCTTTAAAGCAGTGAGAAGCAGTACCTTCTCAAGACATACTTTTGGTGACTGATGTAAGCAAATCACACTTTCCCACAGACAGGAAGGAGCAGCATTCTCACTCTGATGGATCCGAGGCATGTGCATCTGTCAGTTCTTTGTCATGGGCACCTTCAAGCATCTGGAAACGGGGCTTTGATTGACAGCATGGGGACAGATGCAGGTCAGTACCCACTATCCCCCACACCCAGGTTTGTTACTGTCCAGTATAGTCCAAATAGAAAATTGGATTTTGCTCACACATCTGTTAAATTGATTCAGACCAGTATTCTTCCCCACCCTTTTATGTTCTTGTTTAATCCCAAACAGGATTCTTTTTGGCACCCCACCTCATCTACTTTATTATTGGTAGTGAGTCTTCTTCCCCCAACCACCACTCCTTGGCATCATGACTCTCCCTGACTTGATTTCAAGGTACAATGGATGTGTCAGGTTGGTGATATGCTCAGTCACCACCAGTCAAAAAAGGGGATGAGCCATCACCTCCACAAAGACTGTCAAGAATGGATCAGTGATCCTATTTGCCTAGAACTGCTAGTACTAATAGAATCCTTCATTTTCATCAATGTATGATAGGAAAATTCCACTTGAGGGTCAGAATCTGCATTACATGAAGGTGTGCAGCGTGTCTGCAGTATACCACACTGAAGTGTAAGTAAGGATTTGTTTTCTCACATTTCTGAATGAAAAATGAGGGTCAAAGTAAACTGGCATATTGTGAATACAGATGTAACTTTCAAACAGGAAAACATAAATTGAAAATTCCCATAGCTTATGATAGAGTGTAAAAAGTTAGGTTTACTCTGAACAATTCAGTATAAACTTTCAATGACACTTAAACATTTATAGCTGTTAAAAACAGCAGTTGAAATAGCTGTGGTTATGGCAATATGTAACATCTAGATTGTGTGCCTGGAACCTCCTCAGATAGGCAGACTCAGAATTTCTGGAATTTCCTGGGTAAAAGGAATATCTTGGAGGACAGCCTATTCAGATAGGGTTCCATGGTTCTCACAGAATGGTCTCTGCAAAAATCAGTAGCAAAGACACTTTTTCAGCTGTGTGGGAGACCATTAGTGGACTTAATCACTATGGGACTGAACAACAAGCTCCTCTTTGTCTTCCAGTGCCAGATCAGAGAGCCTGGGCAGTGGGAACTTTTAGTCTGAAGTGAAACTGTTTGTATGCTTACACCTTCCAACATTTAAAAATGAGTCCACAAGTTTTACACCAAGTCAGGATCTTCAAGTCCCAGCTTGTCCTGATGGCCCTTTGTGGCCACAACAGTCTGGTTCAGTGATCTACTCCACCTGTTGGTAGACCAGCCCAGGTGATTACCACAGTGAAGAGATGAGCTACTGTTAAGGGCTAAAGAGCAGCCTCTTCTAACACACTCAAGTTAGACCCTTATCTTTCTGATTTTATCAGGTATTTTGAGCTTCAAAGATCAGTATATCGCATATGAATGCTTAGATGGAAACCTTCACATGTTATTTGGGTGTTATAAAAAAAAAACAGCAGTGAAGCTTCCTTCAAGAACCTTACTTTTAAGACCGTCTTCCTCCTCTCCTTAGTATCAGCAGGGAGAATGAGTGAAATTCATGCCATGTGAGTTGAACAGGATTGTTTACCATGAAACAGTGGTAACTGTTTCAGCTTCTTCTTTGCCGGCCTGGGTTTCTGGCTAAGAATCTACCTTCAGTAGTTCCACTTTCAACTGAGATCCCCAGTCTCGGTCGTAACCATGCAGGAGATTATCAAATAGGCTCCTTTGCCCAGTTAAGGCCCTAAGATTTTATTTTGCTTCCACTAAGGGTAAAAGGAAGGGTTGAAATTTTCTCTTTCTCTTTCTTTCACTTTCTCAGATATTTTGATGGCTTCCATTTCCAGGTGGACTAATCCTATGAAGAGAGCTTAACAAGCCCTCACTGTGAAGGACATTTCTTTCATATGAATTAAAGCCTATGAACTTAGCGCTCTTTCTGCATTTTGGACCTGCTTGAATTGCTCCTCTTCGAATGATGTTTTGAAAGCAGCATACTGGTAGTCTCTTTTACCTCTGATCTTTGGTGCACGAGCACAAATGAATTTACTTGTTATGTGCAAGTGTGACAGCACAGCATATGACCAAGCCATCTGCAAGTTTACAGTAGTGGACTCGGTCATAATGGTTATGTGCATTATTTCTTTATGCCAGTTTTGGTAGGGGCCTTCAGCCTCCCTTCTAACTGCAAATTCAGAAATACAGTTGTAGCATTTAGGTAAGATATTACTGCTATTAAAAAGGTGTTTTTTGGAGGGGGGAACTATTTTAATTATGTAATACTTACCTGCTACTGTTAGAACAATTCCCTCCTCCCACCCTGTTGTCTCAGTCCATTTCAGAAGAGGATAGTTTTCCATATGTTGGCTGTGACTTGGGAATGAGATTACAGACCATGTTTCTTTAATTAGTATTTAGTTTGGACCGGGGACTTGATGTTCTGGAAATTGTAAGCAATGTACCATAGTAGTAACAGGCAAGTATTACATCATTAAAATTAGTTTTCCCTCAAAAGAACTACATTAATCAATCAAAGGATTGCATTGAGGACTTCATTGTACTTGTTGTCTAATTTAATGTTAAGCCTATGGCAAGATATTTCACTTTAATTGTAAGCAATGCTGTTGTAGCAGGTAAGTATTATGTAATTAAAATTAGTTCCCCCCCCCATGCATTTTTCAGTCAAACTATATAAAGGACTGTAATCAGGAGTTCTTTCTATTCTTTTAATCTAAGTTAAATTTTAAATTATTGTGTTGAAGGTTTTGAAAGTGATTTACAGTATTGGTGGTTAGCAGGCCTGATGTTGTGGGAAAAAACACTTCTTAATGTTATACTTAATTTTATACAATTTGATAATGCCGCCAACTATTTCTGATTGATTAACCTCACAAAGTCATCTTTTCAGGATGCCATGTGTAATCTTATGGAGGAACCTGTCCGTCTTCCTGCTAACCATCATCTTCTTAACTACATTTATCAAGGTAATTTCCCCAATTCACTTATAACTTTCATCTGGGCAGCCTTATTTGTTCACTAATTACATTATATGCAGGGTCTTATTGTTACATTCAATGATTGTCTTTAATTTCTAATACAAAATTTTATATACATATTTGCCTGTTAAACACGAATATAAATATATGTGAAACCTTGATCACAGAAATCAATTACTCTGTAGTTTCTGTTGCCTTAGAGACACAGTTGTGTCCTCAAAATTGTATTGATTATCTACATTTCTCCTTCAAATACATTCCCCAATGACATTATGTTAGGAATATTAGCCTGCTACCTCGTAAATTCAGCTCTACTAAAAGATGAAAATTGTCTTTTTCTGTCTATCTCATATAGACCAAGGGCAATAACTCTTGCCCCATACCACCGCTTGCCACTGCCAGGTGTTGTTAGTTTTTGGCTTTGCTGCTGTACTGATAACATTGTACATGTTACCTCCAACAATCCAAGCTATTTTAGTGTTCAAATTGGACCATCCAACTTTTATTTTGGATTTATTGTGTGGGACAATAATTCTTCTGCAGGTTGTATACGTTATGTTTACAATTTCTGCCAAATTTTAATGACTTTATCACATTTATCGACTTCTGTTTAAGACCATGTTACACCACGCTGTTGTTGACCTAGTGTTGTCATTTGCAGGTTAGCATGACACTATTTTCGCTTGTTAGTAATGGAGATGGTGTTAGCAAGTTGATAACATTCTGCATTGCTAATTTATACTTTGTTTTCTCTTGTGTCATTTCAGTCAACAAAACGCAGGAATGCATAAGTTCAGAGCATAGTCTAGAAGGCATCAAAATGCAACACTATTTTCAATTACTCTGTTATTGCCGGGGGTGATATTAGCGAATTAATAATATGCTGACTTACTAATTTATGTTTTGATTTCTTTTAAGTCGTTTCAGCAGAAATGTCAACTAAATGCATGAAATGCAAAATTTCAGAGCAAGGAAGTCAACCATGACTTTTTATGTAAATGTGTATATCGTCTATGACATGCAGCTTATGTTATACATGGACAGAGGAAGGCTGGGCTACAGTATTAGTGAATTAGTAACATGGTGAATTGCTAATTTATGCTTTGTTTTATCCTATGTTGTTTCAGGAAGAATGTCAACTAAATGCATTAAATGCAAAGTTCAAAGCAATAGTCCATAAGGCATCAAAGGGAATGAAAGACACAATAAGTCGAGGAAGACAATGTTGATTTCCTTAGTATACATAGAGACAACCTAAAGTTCATCACTTAGAAGTCTGACTCATTGGGAGTGTCTTCCCAATTTTAGGCAGCCCAGTCCTAGCATGGCCTTTGGGCCTGTAAGTCAGGATGCATGGGGTTTTACCAGATCCATTGGATCCATTTCATAGAACATCCTTGGCATCCAGCTGTCACCATCCTTCCAGCATGAGGGACCTTTTGAGAAAATGGTCCAGCCAACTAGGATTTATGGTGATCTTCATGACAGATCTTTCAATTTAGCGATACCATGGGCAACATAACCTTATTATGACGAAGATTTCAGTGAGAAATCCGTCTGTCCAGCCAGGCCCTTGGAACGGCCAGTACTGGTGACAGCCATCCAACTGGACCAGCATGTGGACTTTGTGATCAGACAGTCTGGCCATTTATGATATATGTCGATCTTAATGACAGATCTGTATGTTTAGCTGTACCATTGGTGACGTGCCCTTACTATGAAGGAAATTTCAGTGATAAATCTCCGTCAAACCGGGCCCTCGGTGCAGCCAGTACTGGTGATAGCCAGACCATACCATCAACATCCAGGCCGTCCATATTCCAGAAATATCAGCTGGTTGTTCCCACTTTTATATATTAACTTCTTATCCACATGGGAGAATTAGTGACATTTTCAAAGAAGACAGAATTGAGTCTTTGATACCACCTGGTATGGTTTATCCAGAGCTGCAGGTTGAACCAGGTCAGGACTCAACACACAGTGAGTGTGACAAAGCTCCTACAAATCAGTCATACTCAGATCTGACCATGGAACGGACTGAATTTAGCCTGAAGGCTACAGTTGCAGATATTTATAGGGTGTTGGCAACTTAAGAATGCCCTCCTCCAAGCACTACTCAAGGCTATAAAATTAGAGGATCAGTAGATTTTGGTCTGGAGGAAAGGATGCCATCCTTTCATTTCCTTCCCCAGTGGCTGAAATTAAGGAGATCAACAAACACCTGTCAGGTAAAATTGCAGAAGGGGGAGGAATGGCTTTCTTTTCAGGAAGCCAAGTTCCAATGTTCTCATCTCGCTGGTACAATATTCAGATGCCTTCAGTCTCCCAGCCCTTGATAAAAATAGGAAAAGAAAATATAGCAACAGCTCATATGTCCACTCCACTGTTTTAAAGTGGACAAGCTAGTTCAGAACAGTCACTGTCTCATCAGTATTAGATTTAAAGGCAAATGCTTTGACAATTTCGACCAGCTTCAACCTGACACATGATGCATATCTGTGGTCCATGTCACTCAAGCCTCATCCTACCCTGTCTTTATTTGTATCTTAATCATTTATCTTGACTACCAGTTAGTGGAACAATTCATATTATTAATAGATGAAATGAATATGATTTGCCTGGTCAGCTTGATATTCATATTATAAAGTTTTCCTATGTACAGAATGAGTAGGTCCTGTATGTCATCTTTTTGAAACTTGTTTTAATTAAAACCGGGTCCAGATGAAAGTTGGTCAAGTGTGGTTGCCATGCAAAAGTTTTTTTTTCTCCAGTGAATTAAGTTTCTCAGAGAAAACTTAGTGAATCTGATTTACATTTTTATTTCCCACTACCCATTGTATCCAGACCTCATACAGACACACACAATAGTATCAAAGAGAAGTTCTTCCAAGATACCATTGTAACTTCCTCCTGTTTCTGCTAGGTGGTTTTGCATGTACCAGATGTCTGCTAGGTGGTTTTTGCATGTACCAGATGTTTATTAATTCTAGCTAGAGTAACTACAGACTACTCAGATTATAGTTGTACAGTAAATATGGGAGGTCTGTGCCTTGGCCTCTTTCTGCCCTTCCATGGTGCCTGATTGTGTCATATATCACACATTGATGGCATTTAATGGTCAGTGGGGCTAATTTTGTCGTCACAATGAGCTAAATAAAAAATGTAGCTAATTGCATTATAAAAGCCTGTAAGGTTGAGATGTCATTGTCCTTGTACTGGGCATTAAAGACCCACCACTTTCCTTGTAAGTGTTGGCCCTTCTAACTTGTTTGACTCTTCCCCCTCCCTCAGTCTCAGGCTTGAAGGTTTTTCTGTGCATGACTGTCTGACAAGTGCCCATGCATGAAGACAGAGTCTGTTTGGGCAGGATAAAGACTTCAGCTATAGGCTGTTAAAGCAGATTGGGAAACACATTAATTGCTTTGTAACATCTTAAGATCAGATCGATCATGTCATTGACTGGGGGAGGGGCAGCCTGAACTATTTTGCAGTTCTGATCCTTTATCTTTTGAATCAACCTGGGAATCTCCCATGGGTCAAAGGATGTGCCTCTTGCATGTTTTATGAAGTTACTAATGGAGGTAACCTTGAGGCTTTTTTGATGCATCCTGTAATAATGTTCATGCTGAGATGATCTTGGATTTGATAAAAGAATTAGCTTTACATCAGAACCTTACCCTTGATTTTGACTTTGTTAGCATGCCCTTTTGGGGAGGAGGTTATGAGGTTCTCAGGTAGCCAAGTTGTCCAAGGCACTCAAATTTAGAGATTGCTCACACATCACACTTCTGTCCACATGAGTTTGTGTCTCAGTTTGAATGTGGATATATGAGAAAGCGTGCCAGGAGCTTTTCATGGGTCAGTGTTTCTTCCCAATCTGATTAAAATCAGATTTCTGCTGTCCTACATGAAGATCTGAAGATGACCGCTTAAGGGTATGTATAACAGTGGAGATCTGATTTTAATCGGATAGTTTTTCTTCCCATGGTCTTTTTGGGTACTTCTTCTACCAAATATACTGTCCATCCTTCATAGTTTGTTGTGTGCTGGAAAATGGCATTAAACCCCCACAAAACCAAAGCAGACTTTTTGGAGGATGCCTAACTTATGGCCAAGATTACACGGCACAGATCCAGTGCAAGATTGACCTGTGAAGGGTTTGTTTGCTGGTTATAACAGCACTTGTAACAATTATTGGTCATGTCAAGTCGAGGACCCCTTGAAGAACATTTCCCTAGGACATGCAAAGGCTTGCCTGTGTGTTTATCAAAACCATGACCCTTTGGATTGCAAATCTGATGCTCTGTCCACTGTGCTACCACAGTGAAGAAACCATTCAGTGTCCATTTCTTGATTATGAATTGAACAGAACATGAAGTCAATCCCAGATGTGCTGGACCTTGATATTTATTTGTTAACTGGAATACCACAGGAGAAAATCCTACAACAGAACATGATATGGTGCCCTAGTGCTCCCTTTGTGGAGGTACCACCATCAGTCACAATAAGAACTAATTTGTTCTTAATGGTGACTGTCAGAAGTTAGACATTCATTATGGGTTTCATCTCCATAATGAAGATGTGTTGAAACTTTAATTCTGACATCGGTTGCTTCTGACTGTTAAAACAAGGCAACAGATGAGCATGCCAGTTTTGTGCACTGGCATCTGTATAGTTACTTCCTATTGTGGAAACTCAGGAGGCAGTCCTCTTGGTGCCACTGCAGCAGGAATGATTTTATAGTTGTCCCCCTTTTATAATGCCACCTCTTCTGCAGCATTAAAGTGTCTTCATAATAGGGAGTCTTTCTTGATGATTATCATATATTAGAGTAATAAAGTAAGAAAGCATAAATAATTTTTAAATATTTAATATTTTCATTTTAGAAAAACATGATTGTTATGGAATCAATAAAAAACTTATATTAATGGGCCACATTAGATAGGTGACCATAATTGAGGAGTACTTTTGAACACAAACATATTGGTGACAATGAATTCTGGCTGTAAAAAGTGGGTGGACACTGTTCAAGATGGGAACCATTGTACATGGTTCATGATTTGAATGTGGTGATCCAAACATCCATAAATTGGGTGGCAGTATGCTAGGGGAAACATTTGAAGGGGATGAGGGAGGTGCATCAATCGGCAACCCAGATGGAGTAGTTTTGAAGCCACATTGAACAA
This sequence comes from Megalonaias nervosa, assembly GCA_016617855.1. Taxonomy (NCBI): domain Eukaryota; kingdom Metazoa; phylum Mollusca; class Bivalvia; order Unionida; family Unionidae; genus Megalonaias; species Megalonaias nervosa. The sequence continues at coordinate 82,252 of JAECUM010001720.1, forward strand.
TCCCAAGAGTTTTGATCCAACAATTCATTTTGAGGCGAGACAAACAAGATTAAGAAACTTCATCTACACATAGAATGTTTGGAGAGAGACATATCCTGTTTCTACCATTTGGCTAGAAATGCCAGATGGGAATAATTGTACTAACCATGGTTTCGGATGATATTGTTCGGAGACAGTCACTGTTGACCAGAAGTTGAAGATGACATGGTCAGTGAACTTGTTGAACAGCAATGGACTGTTGTTAAGCCCAAATGGAAGCACACAAAAAACTAATAAATAGCATCCCAGAAACCAAACAAAGGAAACTTACAGAACAAGGGATGAATGGGGATGTGAAGATAAAAATCAGTATGATCAGTACTTATGGTGAATTCATTTTTCCTCATGGACTGCCTGATTGAAAGGGATGTCTCTTTTTGAATCTGAGCTTGGCTAAATGAGCTTTGATTTTTATCACAGGTTGCAACATTCCATTTTTGTTTGGCAGCAGCAAACAGAGAAGTAAAAGCCAGAGTCCAGTCTGTGGTAATCTCCACTGCTGGATTTAAATTTCCTTCTCCAGCAAGAAAATCTTTTTGGGATTGGCTGGAACATCCATCATGGAAAGAGAAGCTGAAGTGCAGATGGAGTGACAAAAGAAATCTAGATCCTACCAAGTCTGTCACAGTGAAGATGTCTGGCACATTCTGGAATATGAATGGTAGGATCACAAGAGATTGGGCTTTTTCTCTACATTGCTAGAAGATTTCCTTTGCTGGGATAAGGTGGTGGTTGTCAGAACTGCTGCTAGAAGTGACATAATTGTTGATTGGACTTAACTTGCTTCTCCTCTTTTGCAGCAGTCATTTCCCATGATGGGACTTTGACTGCTGCTATCAGAAAGAGGAAGAGCAAGTTGTGCAGCCCGCTTCCTCATGTCTTAGATGGAGCTTTCAGACAATAAGGGAAGAGACTAATGCTACTGTATGGTGCAGTTTATGCACTGCTGAATGAAGAAAGGCATTCTTCCTCAAGATGGCAAGACATACTAAAATCATTATGAAATGAGCTGCCTTGTTGATTTCTTTGGCCATTCAAATCGCACACTCCTAGGCATGGCCATTTTACTCATTCTCTTCTAGCCTGCAAATGACCAACAATACAAAGTTCTGACGAGAAGAGATTGCCACTATATTTCAGCTAGTTTTGTGTCACTTGGAATACCCAAGAATAAACTTTTTTTAAAATAGAGAGGGGCTCGTATTAACTACCAAGGTGTCTTTGTCAACATTTGTAACATCTTTATGATGGCAGCAGTGAATATGGCCTGTACCGTATGGTGGAAAAGGAGGGTAGAAATTGCCTATACAAAAGGTTTTACATTTTCCAGGATCCTGTATCATCTCCAATCAGCAATCAATGGTTTTCCTGATCTTGTCTCTGATTCTAAATTACTTCCTTATGACTGTTGCCCAGATTCTTTCATATCATAATGTGCAGATACTGCAGGGAATAGAGGAAGAACACTTCATGCAGACCAGGCATGTGTTGTGTGTATCTTTATTGACCTCGATTCTCTTAAACTTTAGTTGCCATTGTGCTCTGCAACAACATTGATAAAGTGACTAAGTAACTAGAGTAAATTGGTGAAAACTTCTGTAAAGTTGGAAAGAGTGCACCAGAGATCTAACAAGTGAAATCAGCATGATTGTAAGTAGCACCTGCATAGAAGTTCGTAAATAAGACATTTTAAATATTAAGACAAAAATTGGCACTTTTGGAGAATAACTTTGCACAGATTAAATAGATGAAAAGTTTACAAGCAGAATTAGAAAATGATTCAGTAGAAACTTAAAAATGATTTTTAAAAGAATGGTAAGTTGACTAACATTGCGCATGGTTAGATAGGAAAATTCAGACAAGTAAAATGGCTCTCCAGAAACTAGGAGGAACTAACCTATTCAGACTGAAAGCTGAAATGTGATAAATCTCAAGTATAAAAGAAGCCAACTAGCAGAAACAGGGGAGTTAGTTATAACAGTCTTGCAAGAGTTCATTCCCTTGGATACTATTCTTAATGTCTATTTTTACATGATCTAAAGTGTCCTTTCTGGACCATTCAAGACCGTTGTTTGGTACCAAAGTGATTTCGAGGCAGGTAGAAAGAAGATGCAGTTTTATGAACATCTTCAGTTGCCTTTTAACTCTTACACTTAACTAAAAGCCTACCAGGCTGTTTATATTGATATTGGCTGTTGTTTGATTTTTTCATCATGGTAATTTGGTTTGTTATGATTTTGAATGAGTATTTAGTTGTTGCTTGCACTATGCGAAAAAAAACCCAGAAGAAATACCCTTTGTCCATTTCAGAAAATGATTCTTGGAGTGCAGAGGAAATTGATAGATATCAACAAGCTATGTTTAATCATGACAAAGACTTCTTCATGATTTCAAAGGAGGTAAGGCTTCTGTTTACAAATACCAAAAAGTAGACATACATGCAGAAATATCTTAGATATCATCATTAAGCCATGCATACAATTATTCCCTTATTTAGTAATTCAGTCAGTCGTTAGGTCAATGAGTGAGAAAGATTAAAAAAGTAAAGCACAGTTCAGAGTGAGTAAGAGCAAGAGATGAAAAGACTTATAGTGAATTTTAACTACATATAGGTGTACATTTTCTAGGTGGCAACAAAGACAACAAAACAGTGCATACAGTTTTACTACCTTTGGAAAAAGGTTAGCCCTGATGAATACAAGCGCCTGAAGCGAATCAGAAGAAAACGGCGGCAAATGTACAACTTAAGGTCACAGCAGACAGAGACACAGGGTGAAGCAGAGCCCAATGTGGAACAGGATGAGGAGGAAGAAGAGGAGGATGAAGAAGAGAAGGAGGAATCTGACTCGGAGCCCAGCACTACTGGCACAGCTGATGACCAAAATGTATGTATCATCAGAGAGTAGCATAAGCAAGCGCACAAGTTACCAATAGACCTCTGAAAAATTAAGAAAGGGATGAGCATCAACAGAGAGACTTTATTTGTTCTACTCCGTTGACTTGATTTGGTAAATAAATACAAAGCAGGTCTACTTTTAACTGATTGTAACAATGCAACAAACACTTAAAGTCAGAGATGAAGGGACAGTCGACACTTAATTGGGTTCTCATGGAAATGCTCTCTGGTATTGTTGTTATGGTCATTCAACACTTTTTGCATTTGAATATATTGCATTCATGGTGATTATATTGAAACCAAATCAGAGATAAAACTGAAAAATAAATTTTAGACTTATTTGATTGGTATTATTAAATTGTTGCCATCAGTAGGCATTACCAACATATTAATCGACCAATATTTTGTTGTATATTGTTATATTGTATAGATACTTTTCTTTTAAAGAAACTTTAAGAAAATACATGACTTCTTATTTAAAGTTGTGAATTTCATGATGTTGGTTCAGATTTCTGTGAACTAACCAATGCTTTTGACAATAAAAACATATTTCAATAGGAGTATTACTACGGTGGCATGGCTGTATCTTTTTCTGCACTATTTCCCAGCTCAAGGTCATTATTCCCTCCTCCAATTAGAGATCTAGAAATATTTAAAAAGAACATGATCCAGTCTGATACCTTAGTCCTTCTGACAATCAGAATACCTACTTTTAAATGGACTTGATGCATCTATACACCTGTTCCTTGGGCACTCAAAACTTTATCTATTTAGGTATCTTCTGGCATTTCTGCTATAAATCATCCTATTTTGTGTTGTATATGTTATTTTCTCCTCAGACTGTGGTTTATATTCTTGTCTCTGTTTGGAATTTTGTTGATTTTAAGGGCTTGGAGTACATCGCTAGGGAACCATATTTCTTGTCCTTCATCCCGCAAATAGTAACCATTGTCAGGGTAAATATCTCCTTCCATTTCATTGTTTGGGTTTACTAATAATGCCATGGGACCTATTGGGCCAGGAAGAAGGATCATGCTTCTTCCTCTTCTCAGGAGGACCATATACATTCATAGGAGGGGGATATGGCACATTCTAGTGCATGGAAGTCACATGTGGCTGTGGCACTTCCTGGTGTATGGAAGTCACTTGCTTCAATGACAGAACTTTCCAGTGTACAGATTTTGCCTGTCCTAATGAGAGAGGTTGCTTCAGCACTTTATAGTGTATAGAAGTCACCTGTAGCTATGGCACTTACCAGTGTATGGAAGTCATCTACTTAAGTGATGACAATTCTTGGTGTATGGAAGTCACATGATTCAGTGAGATTTATATGGAGTTAGGAAGTCAGCCATAACCACTAATCAAAAATCTGAGGGAGGGGTCTTACTTTGCAGTGTAGGGGCACTGATTACTGGTCACGGAGCACAGAAGGATCATGCTTCTTCGTCTTCTCAGGAGGAGATGATGTGTGCTCAGTACAGATTGACATGTGTCGGGTTTTGGTCTTTGGACTTGGTATTGAGTTCTGACCACTGTTCTAAGGGCCAGAGAGCTGGAGGAAGTGATCAGTTCAGTAACCCCCACATCTTTGTTTCCTTAATATCCCTTGGGGAAACAGGCCTTCAGATCTTGAGAACCAGTATGAGGAAAGGAATTAAGGCAATACCTTTCCCTTTTTGATGTTCCTCTTTAACACTTACAAGACTTGGGGACTCTGAAATCTGATATCTTACTATCTCAGTCCAAGTCAGAGAGGGTGATATTCCAGATACCAGAAGTACAAACGTCAGTGCTACAAACTTTGGAAATCACTTCTCCATAACGAAATGCATCTGTGAAACAAAGATTTTCATGCACTTTGTACTAAATTCACTTGTTTCTCATGCTATCCTTAATCATATTTGCAAATTGGAGGATAAACTTCTGATTAATGTTACATATTTTAATTATGTTACGTACATAATAATATAACTGTTCATTTGTCAATTAAAATTTTTTGTTGTCCTGACAAACTTCTATGACTTTTAGCTCTTATGTGGGTAGGATTTGCATCAGGCATGGAGTGAATTACAGTCGCTCAATTACAATTACGATTGCAATTACAGATCATTTGGCACTGGTGATTATGATTACAATGACAATTTTTTTTGAAACCATGACTACAATTGCAGGGGGTTGATTATGATTATGATTGCTTTGTATTGGTTTGCTTATTATTTTTTTTTTTTTTGTTCTGTCCAGTTATCTTACATTGTATAACTGAAAAACGAACAATTTTAACTTGATATTGGCCAATTTATCCATTCCTTATTGTAAGTCAGCATTCATGGTCTTTTGTTTATGGAAACTTTTATTATTTGTACAATTATTAAGACTATAATTAGTGATTTTTTTCATTGTAATCATTTATAATCATGATTACATTATTAGATTACACTGCCAATGAAGGAGGATTATGATTACAATTATAGAAATTATGAATTCATTGATTACAATTATGATTACAGCTCACAATGTAATCAATAACAATTGATTACAATTACAATCATAATTAGCTCCATGCCTGTTGTTGTATCTGAGGATAACTATATACACCACTCTCTCGTTGTAGCATTGTTCACTGGTCAACTGATTTGCATGGTGATTGTCTAACAACACCAAAAAGTAACATGCACGTGTTGGCAGCTTTTTTGTTGTTGTTGTTTTTTTATTAATCATTGTCCCATAACTTGAAAAATGTTTGGCTGTGAGATTGATGATTAACAGGTACTTATAATGATTGATAAAATCAGGTGAGAATTAACCACTGCATTGTTTGGTACTGGTACTTGGATGCATATGCAGTTTAAACATATGTTGGCTGTTGTTTAAGCAACAATTGTACACAGAATACACTGAAGACATAAAGAAGACTTAATGGATTTATTCATCTTGGATCAATAATAATAAGATTAACACTTATGTGCTGACATCTTTCAAAAATCATAGCACAGTAATAATGACACATCTGAAATAAACATTCAGAAATAGAAGTATTTACCAGCTTTATTCACATAAAGAAAAATGCAATCATGAGATACTTTTTTCTTAAAGAATACAACACATCCTGCCAAATTTTTAAATGAAATTCTTGTTTATTTTGGTACAAAACTTCAGGAAATTAGTAAAATTGTTAAAGTTTGGGAGCCACACCACAATCTTGTTATATTCGAATTCATACATGACCTCTTCTCCAAAATGATAATGAACTTTTCACACTTTATTCTTTGTACTTTGATCGAAATTATTTATATTAAAAAATATATTTGAAAAAATAGTTCAATAAAAATATATGAAATCTCCAGAACCGTGTAGCAATCATGTTATATCTGAATTGCTATAAAGAAGCATGTTATTGTGGGGGCTTTCAATGTACTTTTGTTTTGACATGTCCTTCGTGTGTGCTTTGACAATATTTTCTCAACAGTGGTTAAAATCTGGTTCTGTTTTTTATTTATTGATATTCATTATTTTTTATTACTGCATGTAATTGCAAGAATTAATCTTCATGTTTTATGTGATTCATGCAGTTCTGAAGGTTGAAACTTTAATTCTGGTAGTAATGGAGATTTTCATGACTTCATGAATTCAGTAAAATAGGTAATTGATCATCTAAGCACATGCTTTTCAACAATTTAAATAAGTATGCAAGGTATTATGTGATATAAATATACCCATAATGTAACAAAATTTAAAAAGAAAATTAATACATTGTCAAACTTTTGCAGGAGAAAGATGAGGATATTTCTTCAGTTAGTTCTCAATCTCCAGGTCCTGTGACACCTGTCTTTACCTGTGATTTTCAAGAGTGCAATTCTGTAAGTGTTCATGTTTTTGTTGTGTAATGTATCTTTGTCCCCTATTTTTTATTTATTTCACAGTGTAATCATTTGATGTATTATATGAGGTGATAAAAGAAAGATTTTTAGTTCTATAGATTACACTGCTGTCAAGCTTATTTAGCTGTCCTCTACAAAGCAGAGGTAAACTATTCTGCTACTCTGGCATCAGCATCGATGTTCACACAGATAAAAACACACACACACACACACACACACACATTTACACCCTTACTGATTGTCAGTTGTACTTTTTTAGTTTGGGGTGAGTTTCAAAGCACGCACACATCCAGGGAAGGTGAAATTTGCACATGTACATTAATTGTTCATTCTTCGTTAAGTTTTTGCATTTGGCTCAGGTTTTCTGCACACTCTTCAAATATTAGTATACATAGAAGCTTGGTGAGGGGATCAGCCATAATGGCATTGGCATAATCATTACATAATTTAATTGAATTGTGTTTTAAGCTTGCCTGAATGAGGATTACATTTATTTGGCACATTAGAAAGAGAAAAAGAATGTAATGAAAGCATGTGTTTTTATTATCATCTCTTTAATTCCACACATAAATCTGAGAATGTTCGAGAAAAGAAGGCTGTGGGATAAAAATAGTGTAAGAATACACTTGTCCACTGTGAACGGATGGTTTTCTTCACTTTGAAACTTACCATGCTGATTTCTTATAATAACGGATAGAATTGAGTAGCAGACAGGTAGTACTTAAATGGTGCAGTATTTTAAGCAAAACTGGTTTCATCAATGTTAAATGATTAAAAAATATTAAAAGATGGGGATCTTGTTAAACTTTGAAATACGTCAGATTAGAGAAAGGACTTATCAGTAATGCTGTACCAATTTAAAGAAAAAGAATATGTGAGTGATGTAAGATAGCACTCAGGTTGAGCAAATTGTGATACTCATCGCAGAATTTGCCAAGGTGACTTCATGATCACTTAGCAAAGGTTAGATATGTGCATTAGTTAAAATATGTCTTGTATGTATGATTTGTCAAGATGTTTTGTTTTCGTATCTTGATATTAATCCACATGGATTTTGCTCATTTGTGACAAGAATTTTAACCAGGTACAGATCCAGGTTAATAACAAAAATACTGAGTATTTTAATTATGGAATGTAATATATATATATATATTACATTTTTCATTCTGATTATGCTTTTTTGCCACTTAGATTATGCTAATACCACAGAAGGAATTGGCAGGTATGTATGTATGGTGATGAGTACTACAGTCTCAAAACAAATGTAGGCCACTGTAACATATTTCAGGCTTCACTGACTTTGGTTACATTTTGTGGCTTAAATTTGTTTTTCAAGTTTTGTTCATGATGGAATTATGAAATTATATGATTATATGTATCTATTTCAGTACCACACTCTTACCACAAAGGATGGTCACTGTGACCTATATTTCGGAGTTTACTGGCTGAAGTTATGTTTTGGCATTTAGCTCATCATCAGCTAGGTTTTTTGTACCATGTTTATATACATTCGTCTCCATCTTGAATGGCTCCCTTACTAGTTGCCACCCACTTTTTACACCCATTGATACGTTTCTGTTCCAAAGTACCTACCCCACAAATGCAGCCAGTGGTCAGGATATGAATGCAGAAAATGTAATATTTTACCCCTTGTAGGTTTACACATATTGGGTTTACAGGCGGAAGTGTCACAAATATTTAATGATTTCCAATATGCTGATAAAGTACTTAACTCCATTCAGAAAGGTAAGTGATCCAATTATCATTATTGCTATATGCCCCTCTGGTGTCAGGTTTGTCACTTTGTCATCTCAGATAATTAACAGGATGACAAAAGCTGTTCAGCTCAAGTCAGCCTGATATCCGGTCACCATAAAGTAAAATTAGTATGTTAGCCATAGTGGTTTCTCCACTTAGTTGAAAGGATGCCAGTTACCAATCGATCACATCACAAGTTCATTTCCTAGGTAAACATGGAGCATTTCATGCAATAGCCACAAAATTAGTTTCTCAGTTGCCATTGAAGGAAGAAGCAGTTTCAAAAGGTGCAAGATTTAGTCAACAAGGAATCGAAAAATTATCAGTTTTGAATGAAAAGTGTAAGGTCTACATGAAAACAACGGCAATATGACATCCAATATGGAAACTTTGGCAGACTTATTTAAAATCTTTTTATCACCACTTGCCCTGAATTTAGTCATGTCAACATCAGGTTTTCAACAGAAGACTTCTTATGATGTATAATTGGTCCTAAATGAAAATGGTGTCAAACTAACCTTCATGGTCCCCATCTTCGAACTCTTTTTATCACTACTCCTTCTAAACAGAGTTGTATCAACATGGAGTTTTCACCAGAAGACTTCTTTTGATGTCTGTTGAGTGCAAATGAAAATGGTGTCTATCTGACTGCAGATATGTTTGACATGGTGGCCATCTTAAAAATTGATGCTCCTCCTTGATGGATGGTCATAACAATGTAGGGTTTTCACCAAAATATATAGATGAGGCATATTTTAAAAAAAAACTTAGCATCATCAGAGGTTAGATCGATGCACAGTTTGTTCTTTGGATATATGCAGAGATGCTCCCAGGGCACAAGATCGCGTGATTCATGCAAAATTTGTACGAATTTGCACACTTGGAAAGCAGTGATGCGCAAGAACTCCTGCAAATTAATTTCAAGTCATGCATATGAAAATGTACTCTGCCCAGTATACACCTTTATTCAGCCATTCACCCTTAAAGAACTTATAGAAATGGTAAAATAATGAAGAGCTTGTTGACATACCTGGTTTCTTCAGCAGTGGTTGTTCATCTAAATTTGATTGGCACAGTGGACCCTGTGACAAGCATTGTGTCTAAGTTTGAACCTTGCATAAAGGAAGTTTTATAAATGCATGTTTATAATACGGGCTATCAAGAAGACCCAAAATGGCAGATTCCCACCGTTGTTCATCTGTAGATGATGATTTAGTTTGGCAAATGCTGGCTGATCAGAGTAATGAAGGTAATTTATTTTTAAAGTCAGGAAGTGTATCAGATTGTATGAGCTGGGAAAGCATTAAAGGAGTGATTTTGAACCAAAAAGTGGCATTAAATTCAAATCCGATGTACATGCTGGATGGACAAAAACAGACAGCATGACAGTCAACCCCTCATTTCTGCGTGATTAAATGTAGAAAAGACAGACAAACAAGCCAAATTAAAATGCAGATAATTGAAAAGTAGAGTGCACTTTTCATTTCTTTTCTAGTCACAATTTAGCCCAGCAGCATCATGTGCTACAAAACTATAGCCCTAATATAAAGGTTACAAAATCTAATAAATAAGAATCTAAAAAGGAAATTAAAAAGGAAAGATATTTATTTGATTAAAATACCTCTGTTTGAACAAGTAGACTATGGCATTAATGGACTTAAAATTCTAATACAACATTATGGAATAGTAAATCTAGCATAGTAGTCAGTAGAGTGCTAATTCAACAAAGTTAGACTTTGGCAGCGCTTATGTTAGTGAAAAATCCCTGTGAGCTGTGAAAGGGTGTTCTCAGTACATAACAATATTCATACACAGATATGAAACTGATTGAGTTGAGAAACAATGAACAGATTAATGCTTATACAACTGGCTGCAACATCTTTTAAAGACTTTGATTTTAATAGTGTTCTTACAGAGTGGATAAGGAAGAAAGAGTGATGGATATTAAAGTGTTGTGTAAATAATAAAGTATGACAGTTTCCTCCTGAGTTTTGTTCTACTCTCCCCTTTTTTTGGGGACAAGTGGGGAAATTCCCCCCCCCCATGATAAAATCCTCAGAGCATCTCTGCATGTGATACATCTATCTGGATGGAAAAAATGATTTCACCTTGCATCCATGTGAACAGAAAATGGAGTGGCATGCTAAAATATGGCAAATTGACTTAAAACTCTCCCACAGATTGGTTTATTGCAGTTCTCCACAACTTTCCATGAAGTGCTTACAAATGGCCCATGTACTTTTTTACCTAGCAGTACATAGTCAGTATACACATTTTGTGTTGAGGCTTGTATTTTTAACTGAACTGTTGGTACATGTATCATGAACTTGAGCAAAAGTTGACTTGCATTATAAATCAAATATCTAATGATGCATTTGATGAAAGAAACGGATCTGGTGACATTCATCTTGATGAGAAAACTTCAATAACTTTCATCATTATTTCTCAGACACAAATTTGATATGCCATGAGTTAAAACTCACTGAATACCTTATTCTTTTCCAGTTACCAACAGTGTATCATTATGCAAACTCTGGGACATGGGACATGACATATTTTAGTATATCCATTAAAGGAATTTTACACACCAAAAAAGCTGATACATGTATAACATTGCATAACCTATGTATTAAGAAGAGATGTGAAATGTTAATAGCAATGGAAACCTTGCACGAATTGATTAATTGATGAAGAACGTATGATTTTTCAGCAATTCGGTTCGAAGCAGGCACTGATGGTGCACATGCAGACTCATACCAGAGTGCAAGGAACTGTCCACTATGATAACCTCCATCAGTATCATAAGCAGGAGGTGCGCCCACAGCCCCAGCCCCAGAGGGTGGTGGTTGGGGATCGGTCACAGGTCAATACAGGGTACACACACAGTAACAGCAATATCCACGCCACGTCAACACATCTGCCAAAGCCACTAGCCACTCCACCTCGTAAGAAATCACCTGCCAAAGAGGACCAAGGAGATGGTGTGTTCCCATGCAAGCTGTGTAGCAGGTAGGTCCTATAAACTTAGATATTACAGTTTCTAATCTGCTTTTGCATAGAATAAATGTTTTTATCATTAATATGTCTGATAAGTTTGATATTTAGAGAGATCTACACATACTAATGGGCTGATCTTGTGTCTGATAGGCTGAGTTTGTTACCACTCTGGAAGCATTATTTCAGAGCCAAATTCTAGCTCTCTTGGTCATAGAGCAGAAGAGTTGACGGGATGGTTTTTCATCCATCATCTATTAGCACAAGTTTGTTATCGCTACTCATTCTAAACTACTTGGAGGATTACTATGAAACTTTACACACATGCACTATATGCTCACTTATAGGTTGAGTCAAACTGCAATAAACAAAGATAGTGATCTGCTGTAGCATAATGTACCTGCAGACCAGAGTATATGTTGTTTGTTCTTGTGATTGTTCCTAACAAACGGCACAGACTCAAATCTGTTGGTGCATTGTGTTATGTCAAATCAGGGTTTGTGCAGTTTGCAGTTGGACTCGACTTCTAAGTGAATAAATTCAGTATTAATCCTATGCTCTTGTTGGTCCTAAATGAAAATGGTAATATTCAGACATCCTTTATGACTGCCATGGCAGCCATCTTTAAAATGTTATGGCTTCATTTCCTGAACAGAAAGTAAGTCACTTGGGGTTTTCACAGGAAGACTTCTTCTGATGTCTTATTTGGTTCTAAATGAAAATACTACAAATCTTATATCTAATATGGCTGCCATAGCAACTGTCTAAAAGATCTTGTTATCACTACTCCTCCTGAATGAACGGTCAAATCTACAGGAGGTTTTCACATCCAATCAGGCTACCACAATGGCCATCTAGAAATCTGGGTTTTCACTGAAAGACATTTTATGATGTCTGTTTGGTAGTAAATGAAAATGGTGCCAATCTCGCATCCAATATAGCTGCCACAGTTGTCATCTGGAAAACGTTATTATTGCTACTTCTCCTAGATGGCTTGTGATATCAGCATCGTGCTTTTACCAGAAGACCTCTTACAATGTCTAGTTGGTCATAAATGGAAATGCTGCACATCTGATATCAGCATGGCCATTATGGCAGTCATCTTGAAAATCTTTTTGCTATTTCTCCAAAACAAAGTCATATTAGCTTGGGGGTTTTACCAGAAGACTTCTTATAATATCTTGTTAGTCATAAATTTAAATGGTGCTGATCTGAGATTCAGTATTACCACCATGTTGACACTACTTTTAAATGGAAAGAATTCTGACATGAGAATTTATCAGAAGAGTTCTTATGGTGTCAAATTGGTCCTAAATGAAAATGAAGCAAATTAACCATTATTATGACCACCATGGTGACAGTCTTGAAAATATTGTTATATCTACTCCATCCAAATGGATGGCTATATCAGCATGGGGTTTCAGCAGTAGACCTCTTATGATATCTAGTTTGTCCTAAATGACTGTTGTGTCAGTTATACATCCTGATGTCTGTCAGGAAAATCTTGCTGTTGCCACTTTCCCTGAATGGATGGTCATATTAACATAGGGTTTTTACAAATATTCTAATAATGTCTGCTTTGTCCTAAACGACAATGGTGTCAGACTTGCATCCAATATGTTCACCAGAGCAGCTAATTTGAAAATCTTGCCATTGCTTAATGATCAGATGTTTCAACACTCAGCAGGAAGAATTGATCCTATCTGGAATTAATGGAAATTCTTTTCACCCAGCTGAGAGGGCTTGTGCAGGCCAGATAAGTGATTTTTAAAACCACACCCTATGATATAACAAAGCTAATAAAACCTATTGTAGAGCATCAGTCTCTCTCAGAAATTCTTTTTATCAAACTTAGAATATATGCTTATATCACCAAGATCTCTGACTTGTTCAGTAATGGCAAGATCCCCACATACTAATGAGGTGATCTTGCATCTGATTGGCTGAGTTTGCTACCCTTTCGCAGGCTTTCCTTAACAGGCAGGAGCTGGGTAATTTACCTGGCTACTTTTACTTTACACCTGGCTTCTTAAAAAAAAAAACTATCCCCGTTAGGGGAGGTCCCCCAAACACCCTGCTTACTTTGGCAACTCACCTGCCAACTTTAAATCTAATGGAAGGCCATGCCTCTGGAAGCCATATTTCTGATCCAGTTTCAATCAGAATTGACTATGGACTGAAATAATCAAGATCTGGGAGGGGTTCAATAAACAGTGGGATCCACACATATTAATGCAGTAATCTTGCACTGGATTACCTATGTGAAGGCAAGATTTCTGATCCACATTTGATGTAGCTTGAAATACATGCAATGTCATCAAGCTGTCATGTAGGTTCAATAATAAGTGAGATCCGTGCATATCAGTGAAATGACTTTGCATTTGATTGGCCAAGCTTATTACCACACTGGAGGCCGTATTTCTGATCTGATTTTTATCATATATGCTTATATTATCAGTATCTCAAACTTGTTCAGTAAGATTGAGAGACATATATATAAATGAGTTGATCTTGCATCAGATTGGCTGAGCTTGTTGCCACTCTGGTAGCCATATTTCTGATCTGATTTGAAATATGGCCTTATATCATCAAGCTGTTGAATGGGATTATATATACATGGGTGAAAATTCTCCGTCATCTTCAGAATGTCCCCTTAGGTCAAACTTGCAAATCCGTCGGGGGGGGGCAGGCGTAGGGGTTAAAGTGGTTAGAAACCATTTATTGGGGGGGGGGAATCATTTTTAGGGATACTAAATTTTAAACTTATGCTTTACAGTTGATCGAGCAAATAGAAGTTTTCATGAATGTGTTATGCTGAATCACAAAGTTTCATACTTCACTCCATAATTCAGTGCATTCTATGGAAATCCAAATAACTCAGTTGTTATATTCCACTGATAGTTGATTCCTACATTTGCCTCATAGGAATGAAAGTGGATAGAGGATGCTGAATTATTTGAGTGAAACACCTAGGCCAATTATATACATCCATGTATATCCTTATACCATTGTTTTCTCTACCCACCCACCCACTTTGCTTCATATAAAGATTTTTTAAAAATAATTTGTTGCATTATCTTGTCATTGTAGTCATTATTCAGGATGATCAGAATTTTACCCATGCTAAATTCAGGGACAATAACTGCATTTATCTTTTTCTTTCAAATTCAGTACAGTTACAAATGTATAAATAGCTAAAAGAACCACACATTTTCTCCTGAGTTGAAATTTCAAAGCATAACTGTATACTTCTTGCGACTGCTGGTCCTGTATGGAAGAAAATGCATTGTCTATTTCAGTAGCTTTATACAATGTATATATGCTGACTGACTTTCATGGTGAGAACTAGAAAATGATGTTGAAACATGAATGGTAGTCAGCATACAAAAACAGTACATGCTAACAGATTTAAGACTGAGAAAATATTATTCGTTGACCAGGTGAATGAAAATATAATTGTTTAATATCAGCCTTTTAGAATAAGCAATTATGGTTATTTGTTAACTGAAGGAGACTCGAGAATTTAGGCAGCAAACAAAATACTTGATAGAACTATTGTCATATTCATGTTATATTAAATTTTGGTTCGTGTGTGTGTGTGTGTGTATATCTATATATATATATATATAATTGAAGTAAATCCTGATTTGTAATGTATCAGACATTTCCATTTTTAGTTTTATTGTACAGCTCCTGAATTTTCACATATTATAGAATACTAATGGAAAAATTGTTTTGAGATAAAGGAGGCACTTTTTTTCTTCAAAATTTATGATGAGAAATTTATGTAAATGAATCAGTGGATATGTTCATTATATTAAGGAAGTAGAATCTTGGATTTTTCATTTGCAATTTTCATGCAAAAATAATGTTCAAATTACTGTTTTAGTTTCCTGGACGGACATTGCCCCATCCCCCCCCCCCAGAGTTTTGCTCTGGACCCCCAGCCTGCTTTTCATTATTGTGCATTTTCCAAACTTTCATAAATATATACAGAATGAAATTCCCACATATTAATGATGTAAACCATATTTTTTATCTGCTTTTGATAGATTTTTAATATATGCTTGTATCACCAAGACCATACAGTGGTTTCAGAGATGCAGCTATAATAAATTCCTTGGTATGAGGGCCTCAAGGTAGATTAGTTCTTAGCTAATTGTGTTACCCTCTTTAAATAAAGTCATTATTATTATTATTATTATTATTATTATTAAGATCACGGACTGCTGAATGAGCAAGAGTCTTGTATATTAAGAGATGATCCTGCATTAGACTGGCTGTGCTTATTGGCACTCTTGAAGTAATAATTAATTCTGATCTGATTAAGAATATGATCTTGTATCATCCAGTTGAAAGCAATTTCAAAAGTAGGCAAGAACAATGTGTATTAATGAGGTGGTCTTGTATCAGAGTAGCTTGTTACCATTCTATATCTGTTGCTTATACAGTAAAACCTGTTATGAGAGACCGCCCCTTCTGCCAGCAAAAAGCGGTCTCTCAAGACAGGTGGTCTTTCATAGCAGGTTTGTACAAAAATACGCTTCCAAGGTCCAGTTTCAGAACAATTTCAAGAAAAATAACCACAATCACTGTACATATATTCTATTCTTTATTAGTAGTTGTTGCTAAAATATTGTATGCATTCATCTAAAAACAAAATTATATTGTAATAAATATATACTTCCATCATTAAACATGAAATCACATTTACATTTGAAGATCACATATTTTAGCATATGAAATTGTTTCTGAATTACTCGTTTTCCTTTATAACAACCTAAATTTGTTTTACCAATGTTTAAACCGCTTTTTTGCGAGTGGTCTGCACTTTTTCACTTCTTTCAGTTACAATAATTATTTTCTCCAGCCTTAAAATTTGTCTCTTTTTAGTTGGAGGTTCGTCCATTGTTATTAAAATTCTAGGTGTTAAAATTATTAGTGCTCAGTTGTAATATCGAACGTAAAGACGGTGGCTGTGGGAAAATATGAAAAATCTCTACATGTGCATTGCATATCTAACAATTAAAAAAAAAAAAAAAATTATCTCATCCAGAAACAGGACCATTTACTCAGTGACAAAAGTCAACAGCTTCATTAAAAGATGACATACAGGGATTAACTCTGTAAGCAAAGTGTGTAACCCGGTCGCAGCAACTTGAATAGACGACAGCTTTGTGATTGGGATGTCATCACTTAACATTGGGGGGGGGGAACAAACATCACAAGTCTTGAGCACTATCAATCGAATCCCGCAAATGATTATTTCTTGCTGGTTTAATAGACAATGACCTTATTCACTCCTGGCAATACAGATTAACTCGAGACAAACAATATACGTGGCCACTTTGTCAACTTTGGCACTTCAACGGCATCTCATGACATGTACATTAGCCTGGTTTATGGACTGTAGCATCTATCACCGGTAGCAACAATCCTTTTTTTTAATATTCCTTTTATGTTTGTTTTTGATCAAAACAATCTATACTAATCAAGCGGTCATTGTAATAATTGATTACACAAAGGTCACTGGTGTCTGTTCTCGCGAAACAGTTGTCATAGGGATGCCAGGTCCTACAACGGCCGGGAATCAAGTTAAGCGCGGGAATAATTAGTCTGGTTCCCTGCTCTGTATGCTTTCTGCATTCCTCACCCCTGTACGAATAACGGAGAACAACACATGGAGCATACGAAGCAGGGATCCAGGCTAGGAAATAATCTACATATACTTTAGTCTGGTTTACGACAGAAACTGTAAATCACTATAAGCCTAGCTAAAAAAAATTCAGAGATCGGTAGCCAGCCTATTTTTTTATTTTTATTTTTTTTTTTATATTTAGAACGGTATGAGCAGTCGTTTTTACAGGGATTAAATAAAGGTTGGTGGAGTTTATCCTCGTTTTTTTGTGATGCGGTCATTCATAGCAGTGTCGAAATGCATATTTTGCCAAGAAATCACGGTCGCTGGTCGCGTTCAGCAGGTGGTCGCTCATAGCAGAGCGTTTACTTAATAAAATCGATCCGTGCATTACGATTGTGGTCGTACATGACAGGTGGTAGCACATAGCAGAGGTCGCTCATGACAGGTTCTACTGTATTATCATCATGACGATGTGTGACTTGGATTATGAGGCTGCATATTATGCATTTATCTTTAACAAGAATCTTCATCAGGGTGAAAAATAGGCCAAATCAACATGATACAAAATTTGGGATTATTTTATTTAGCAGGATGTGTTTTTACGATACTACTTAAGCTTGCTTAGTGAAATGGTCAACTTTTAAGAAAAGTAAACCATGTTACTTGTTTATAAACTCTTTGGACAAGTTTGAATAAAACTTGTTGATTGCATTGATTCTAGTAATAGGCTGTGAAAAGTATTGTAACCTTGGTTTATTTAAGTCTCTTCTAAGCTTAGGATATACATGACTTTCCTAATTTCTGATTAAGGAAGTTAATTGCTTGGCACAGTTGATCTTGCTTGATTGGATATTTATTAATTTAGAGGTATTTAGAGATGATTTACTGTTTACACTGAGAACAATTCTCAATTCTTGCATTTAAAAAAATGATAATTTTAATAAATGATAATGTCAAGTACAGAATAAAATAAAATAGTGTCTCAAAAACTTGTAATAACTGCACAGTGCTATCAGGCATGCATGTTTATAAGTAAATAGGTAGCACAAATTGGGCATTTCATGTATGCTCAGAAAAGCTTGCCATCCTTATTGGAAACCATTCCATGGGTACATAAATATTTCTTTTAGAACAATATGTTCTCAGGTGTAACAAGGTTGAATCTTTGGTCTTGAATTAGGCCAACAGTTTGTTCTCCCACTTTGTCAAGTCCACTTTAGTAGGAAGAGAGACAAATGAGTCGCATAACTGCCATGCATCAACCATTAAGATTTTGGCTAAAGTTTCTCATTTGTATTTCTTGTTTACTTTAGTGGGAGGTCAGACAAAAAAGTCACTTTTCCATCAGCAGCAGCATCAACAGTTTCATAAGATTTTGTGCAGTTTTTCGTTTGCATTTGTTCTCTTATACACCTTGATAAATTCTCATCATATTTGTCTTAAATCATTATGAAGATAAGACAGTTCATTCTAGGACATGTTTGCTTGCACCTTGAGGTCCAGATCATGGTAATAGAAAATTTGCATTTTGACTTTGTTCTAGTTTTTCATTTGCATGTATTTCCTGAGTCTTCTTGATAGACTCACATCAATTTAGAATGAAGCATTATGAAGCTAAAACAAAATTTATTCACTGAATTGCTTGCTTATGTCTATGACAGTTTTACAAAAGGTCACATTGTTAAAATTGTGGTTACAATTGAATCATTTGCTTACATTTCCTACACCCATTGATAATTTTTGTATAGAAAATTGGCACAATTCATTATGAAGCTAAAACAATTCCTCTAGTGATATGCTTGTATCCCCTTTAATCTTGGAGTCAAGGTCTGAGTCATAGAAAGAGTTCAGATATTCATTCAAGTTGTTTTGTTTGCTTATAGTTCCTCGCTCATTGATGGATTTTCTTCATATTTGAGGTGAATCATTAAGAAGCTAAATAATTTATTCTGTGACAAATTCATTAGCCTCTTTGACCTTGAGTTCAAGGTCACTCATTGACCTTGTTCAAGGTCAGTCATAGAAAATTTTGCCACAAGTTTTAAGTTAGTTTTTTCATTTGCTTATATTTCCTAAATCCATAAAGAATTTGATTCGTACTTTGGATGAATCATTAAGCTAAGACAATGCATTCTGCAACATGTTCACTGGTCTATTTCACCTTTGGGTCAGGGTCACAGTCATAGATAAAAATTTTATGGTTTTGGTTAGTTTTTTTTTCTAAACCTCTTTTTGGATTTTCTTCCTACCTAGTATGATTCATGATGAAGCTAAAACAATTCATTCTGCAGTATGTTCACTTGACCTTTTGACCCTGGTATAAAGGACACACAGTTGATTCAGTTGCTTTGATCATGGCTTAACATACAGATCCTGGCCTTCATATTGTTTATAACATAACACATGGATCTATTTTTACAGTCATTACATTGAATATCATTATATCTTACATGCTTCAGATAGATTCCACAAAGTTCATTGTTAGAACCAAAATTGAGTTCATTATCACCCACCATAATCAAGAGCAGTGATTGATTTGAATGGGATCCAGGTTTGAGATGTCTTAAAAATTTTGATTGCCCCGTTTGTTAACATCGATGGCAACATTTTTCATGGAAATCATTTCAATACGTTTCTATATTCCACTTAACTTCTCTGCATCAGTTTTGTATAAAATTTCATTTCTCTGAAGAAATCTTGATAATTAAGTCCTGTGTGTGTATCATTTAATTGTGACATTGATTTGTGATAATTCCCATTTCACAGTAAAATCCCTGATTTTAATCACAACTCCTGGTATAATGATATTTTGGATCAATTCCTGTATTTTAGTCTCCCAAAATATGTATTTTCATAATAAGTATCACATCAAATAGTACATACAGAAAGCCACAATGTCTGATTAATAAATGTGTCTTAAAACAGTCAGAAAAGCTGTTACTGACCCGTCCTAGCAAACCTCCAACAGTTCTCATTGATTTGTGAAGATACATTCATCTGCAGATAATTCAGTTGTAAAGAGAGACGCTTCTGTTGTAATACTGGCTGAGTTTTTCACTTCAGCATGGTTTTGTAATTTTTTCAATTGCTTGGGCAAAATTATATATCAGCCAGCCATTTGCTTCGTGGAGCTGTATTATATACATAACATTGAGTTATTTCCCTTTATGATTGGATGGTTGTATCTTTCAAAACCTTGTTCAGTTCTGTAATCACTCCAAAATAAACTTGTATTTTTAAAATTAAAAAATAATGGAAAAATGGCATTGCATATGCAAATATACTATGTACTTAATATTTCGCAAATAAGTAAGCCCCTTTGGTGTGTTTTTTGGAAAGGTACTTATCTCCTATTTCCTTGGCAAGAATAGCATGTAACGTATTCAGAGTGTCATTAAAGCAAACCAACCAGTCTTCCAAGAAAATATTCGCTTTAGTAGTAGAGGCTACTTCCTACAAAGGGTCTTAATGAAGTTGGTATTTCATATTGGGCCATTTCATGCAAGTTTTCCAAAATTCCATTGTTTACAGAGCTCTGTGGCATATTCATAGCTTACCCTAATATGATTGACAGTGCATAATCAAGCTGATGCATGAAAGAAGACAAATTCTCTTTGTTTAATCAGGAAAATGAAAAAAGTTTTGTTTGAATTAATTATAAAGGCAGCTTTATACAAATTCTAGATTTTTTAACAAAGTATTCCTAATATTTTGGCTTTGGACTTATTACATGTACATAAATGTGTCATGTTTAGATGTTTGAAAGAGATGTTACTTGGTTGATCATATAAATCAAGTACCATCTATACTCATTATTAAGACAAGTCCAACTGCTAACTTCTCATACCCTAATCTTCTATCCCATAATGCGTCGGCAGCTCTGGGTCTGTGCAGTTTGTTTGGAGTAATCAGTAGAACAAACAACATAGACCCTGATCTGCAAGCACATTATGCTATGGCAGATCAGGATCATTGCTGCTGTAGTTTGACTAAACTTATAAGCAAATATATACATTATCATATGACCCAGAAATAGGTAAGAGAACTTGTCATAAACCAAATCAGAATTTGAAGTATTAGATAAGTAATCTAATAGTGGGCACTGAAAAGAAATCTTTTGAAATTGGTCTTAAACCTAATGCTTAGACAACAGCTACTTTTTGTGTTGCATTATCCACTTGTACATGTGTTGATACGTCTTTATTAGGTAAGTACAGGTTCGGTTTACCTATTTCTTCCCAAAGCTCCAAATTGGCATGTACATGTATTACTTGAAAAGTTGTTTCGATATGAAATAATGTGTATACTAGAAGCTTAATGTAAGCATTTGCCTCTCTTTCCAGAGTGTTTTTCAAGGTGAAAAGTCGTAGTGCTCACATGAAGATACATCGTGAGAATGAAAAGAAAAAAGACAATGTAAACACCACAAAGGCTCCAGGGATCTCATCCAATCTGACTGAAAATGATGCATCACCAAATGGCTGAACTTAAATGGTGCTGTATTTTTTCATAGGAAAAAGTCTCTTTGATGTATTTGTATGAAAATTCTGGGAAAGTGTCTTTGATGTATTTGTATGAAAATGTTGTACATAAAATGTACAATGCTTTAAAGGCAGCTGATTGTCAGAATTGTCATGTATGTTGTTTCTTATGTTATAGATGTGTGTATTTGATACATTGTACATTGTTTTGCATTCTAAAGCATGCTCATTAACTGTTATTACAAATGTATGGAAAATAATCACATTTTTTAAAAGTTGTCATATTCAGTCAAATATTTTGTGTTAGAGAAGCTGTCATATCCATTCTGTCTTTTTGATTAATTGTATGAGCAATATGTTGCTTGTACATTGTACGTACATAGCTATATAACATCTAATGTATTGAAGACCAGACAACTTGAAAAGATACATTTTTATTTCTGAGCATACCAGAGATGTGCATTGATATTTAGGAACAGTCTGGATAATGATTGTTACAAGATAAATCTTGTTAAACCAAAAGTAAAAATATATGGTCAGAATTGTACCTCCATTTAAAAACTTGAAAAAAAAATCCAAACCATCCTATCTTTTATTGAAGAAATAAATACAGATTAAAGTCTTTTGACCAGGGTGAGATGGACATTTGATAAAAACGAAAGTTTGTAATCTTAGAGCAGTAATATTCTTGTTAAATGAAGACTAGTTTCAGAAGTGGAAAAAGTTTAACAAGGCATTTAAAATAAAAAATGACCAACCTGATTTCTCTTTTGTCTAACAAATTAGAAGCAGGATCGAAATACTTTTCTTGCATTTTACTTTGTGTATTTATTTTTGTTATTATCTCCATATGTGGTCAGAATGTCAGTGGTTCAAGATGAGCAGCTAATTTGTGCTACAAATATTTCTTCAAGCTTTAAAGGTAAACCAACTAGTGATGGAAAGCTGAACCAAATATTGAACCCTTCTGTACGAATACTCTTCAGGATTATGTACTGAACAGGGTGAAACAAAGCAAGTTTTCTGCCCAAAGAAAGATAGCCTAGTTTGTATGATTGAGGCCCACAATTATTAAATAGCAAAATGTGTTATATGCTTTGCCCTGAATAGGTCTTAGAAAAGCATCTAACACATTTAGTTTATGTTCAGTTATTTTTCCCAACAGCTCTATTCCATGAATGGAAACCTTTTGAAAATGAGTTGAAAAGCAAGTATCTTGTGTAGGTTATTAATTAATTAATTATTAATTAATTATTAATTAATAAGACTGAATTAAAATATTTCCCAGTAGAATTTGTTTAAGTTAGAACTGCAAGCCAGAATACACTTACAGATGACTACAATGGTTTTTCAGTTTATAAACAGATGAATCGTGATGCAGACTGAAATGTTGAAACAAACTCGTGTATATTTCATGCTCCAGAGATTTGCATCAGGTTTCATGTATAGCATGGTTTGTTATACTGTGTTGCAGTCCATCTTTATTGCCATTGGTGGTTTTCTTGTTGACCTGTTCTAATTTAAAATTTTGGCCAGTAATTTTTGGCTTTTTTATCTTAGGGATTGACAATATCTGTCCATCCATCCAGCTGGCATCAACACTCAGGGCATACATGCCAACCATTACACTTTTGATGTAATTGTGCTTTTTTTTCACTAGATTGTTTTACACTAGAATGTATATGGATTACACTTTTTTGGTACATTAAAAAATAAAAAATAAAATCAAAATAAAGCAATAAAAAGTTGATTTTGTAATTTTTATTATCATATCTTTAAGTCCACTCATTTAAATTTGAGAATATTCTTAAAAATGTGACTGCTGTGTAAGAAGAATGTTAAGTGTACTTTCCTTATTTGCAATATATAGCAACTGTATATGGCCCATTTCCAAGAAAACATGGGTTTTTTCAAATGTGAGCTATACTTTACAGATTCATTATATTGATAAACTAGTTAGTTAGTGGACCAGTCTATACTTTTAAAGAAAATGGTGCCACATGTTAAGTGAAACGCTTACGGTGTGAGTTGTAGATGTTATATGAGGGAAAATGTTAGAGCAGATGAATCTTTTCAAACTTAAAAACATGTCAGATCAGAGAAAAGGACAAATCAACATCGCTTTACAAACTTTAAATGAAGATTGAGAGTAATGTAATACAGCACTCTGAGCACATGATCATGCTCGTTGTAGAATTCCAGTTCACAATCATTCAGCAAAAGTTACATGTATAGACTACTTAAAATGAATGCTGAATATAAATAATTTTTCAGTATATTTCATGTTTGTATTCTGATTTTAAGCCATTTATTTGGATTTTGCCCTTGGTGACATGAAAGTTGACTTGCTGCAGAACCAGGTTAGTAGTAAAAATGTATCTTTTTTCATACAAGCTGTAATTCTGGAATGTAATATATAGATTACAAATTTTACACCCAAAGTATGCTTTTTTGCCACTTGTAATAGCAATAATTACACTTATACCTCACAGGGTGTTGGCATGTATGTCAGGGTGTGCAATTTTGTCATTTTCACAGACACTTTTATTCGCAGAGTTCCATAAGCACTTCATCAGTATAACTTATTAATGAATGCTGTATCATGTCTAGTTTGTGTGTGATCAGCTAATAGTGCTTACTGTTAGTGTTTTTAATCAGTGTACTATACTGATTATGCTTTTATTATGTACCTTTAAAGAACTGACATTTATTGTAAATATTGAAACTACTTTTTACCGTAAGAAGGTTATTAATTGGTGAGGTACCTCATAATGAGCCGATATTCTGTACTGTTTCTGAATAAACTACATGTACATGAATGTGCTTACATTGGATTTACTCAGTGTCAGTAATTTAAATCCCTCCATTGTTTTGGGGAATATTGTGGATACAGATGATAGATAGTGATGCTAGAATTCATGAATTTTGCATATTGAAACATTTCTCTGATTTCACCATGATCTCATGTGATAGCTGGTGGGTAGTTCAGTATGTTTTTTAATGTTGCCAAAAAGACTGATGGGTTTTCGTTACTGCTTTTTTGCTGTGTATAGTTAGGGGCCTCGAGTGTCCGAGTAGTCTAAAGCGCTCACCATTACAGATCACTGTCATCTCACCTGTCTGCATGGGTTCAAGTCTCGGGCTCGGCCAATGTGGGTTATTGAGAAAGCTTGCAAGTAGCTTCCCGTGGGTCAGTGGCTCTTTCCGCCGTTTTGCCGGGTTCTTTCTCCACCATTGATACTGGCTGCCATGTATAGCCTATCTTGTGCTGAAAAATGGCATTAAACCCTACAACAACAACAACAACTGTGTATAATTTAAATTATACGCTTGTGTCAATTCTATAACTAATGTTACACTTGGTAAGATTGGGATAGAGGTAATTCATTGGACATCAAAAAGTAGTAGTGTTTTTTACTGAGGTAACACAGAATGGGAAAATGCTACTAGTTGTTACAGATGTCTGTATCAGATTGATAGAAAATAATCAGTTGGAGCAGTAATCATTTATAGGTAATACAAGATCATTTTTAGAATGTTATGTGGAGTACTACACCTTGCAATGAAAATCAGGTCACTGTGACCTATATTTCATGGTCCAGTGACTTTTGTTAACCTTTACACTGAGCTCAATTTCTAAGGCATTGTTTCCCATGGAGTTACAGGACATGGTTTGCAATTGTGTAATCATGGGTACAACAGCCATCAGTAACAACTAGTTCACTCTGACTTGTAATTCATGGTTCGACATTTTGCTTAACTTTGCTTTTGAGCTCGGTTTCTCTTAAGGTTTTTGTTTAGATAATTTTCTCAAACACCAGTACTCACTGACTCACTTAAGTTGGCATTCAGGTGTATCATGTTTCATTGAAAGTTTGTGACCTATATGTTGCATTGAAGTGAATTTGATTAAATTTTTATATAGACCATTTTCTCCTGTATTGTTTTTAAATATTTTCATCAACATGTTTTGCCATTTGCAAAATTTGACCACTAAATTTGCTTTTTTTCCCATCACCTCACCTAGCTTAAACAAAAAAGTCACTTCACCCAAAGTTGTGAAGTTCAGCATGAACCCAGATTTTTAATGTTCAAGTCACAAAAGTTGGTATTTAGATGTGTAAGATTTAAAGGAACAAAAAAGTACCTCTTGAATACACTTTTTTTTTTTTTTTTTACAGTATTCATTGTTTGCTGTTTGGCCATACTGCTGTTGATGGTTTTTTGTAGTGTATGTGGTTAGAGTTCACCCAGGGAAGGCACTTTTTAAAAAATAAATGCCAGGGTACTCTGATTACTCAAGGAGTTTGAATGAAATAGATATAAAATTCTAAATTGCATCTGTGGGTGATTACACAGTAAAAGCGCCTTCACTGTTTCAAAGTACATCTTACTGGAACAGCCCTGATGATGTTTTAGTACATTATAGAGAATTTTGTCCTTTTTTATTTGGACATAATTGTCTCTTGTATTTTTCACTTTATTTATTGCTGTTTTATATGAAGATATCCACATGTGACCCAATCTTATTATTACTATTTACTACTGTAAGAAATAAATCATCAGAGTTACAAATTTAGATTTATATTCTATTGCCTACTGCAAAAACAGATTGGTGTCTTACCTGGGCAAAAGCAGATTTGTCTTGATCTGTTGTTTTACCAGGGCAAAAACAGATTTGCCTTAATCTGTTGTTTTACCTGGGCAAAAGCAGATTTGTGTCTTCGCCTGTTGCTCTACCTGGGTAAAAGCAGATTGGTGTCTTGATCTGTTGTTTTACCTGGGCAAAAGCTAAACAGTTTTGTTTCTGCACTGTGTACATAGCATCTACAACTGGTTTTACTTTTCCTTCACCCAGTGAATATGCATATACCATTTATTGGCATCTGGCACATGCATTAGATAAAGCAAAAGTGGAATTATATGGTCATTGAATGAAAGAACTTCATTGAATCTTTTTGTTTTGTGACAGCTTCACACTGAATTTCTCAGATTTGGATATTTGAAGATCGCAATAGCAGTAGATTTCTCAACTGTGTCTGTTATTTCATTTGGATAGTCATGATTTGCCTTTTGTATGGCACATTTTTCAAGGTGCCTATGTCAGTATTGCTCTTCTTTTTACAAGGTTACACAAGCTAGCAAGGACATCA
Organism: Megalonaias nervosa; assembly: GCA_016617855.1. Lineage (NCBI taxonomy): Eukaryota > Metazoa > Mollusca > Bivalvia > Unionida > Unionidae > Megalonaias > Megalonaias nervosa. The sequence continues at coordinate 109,092 of JAECUM010001720.1, forward strand.
GGCCCACAAGTCTTGTTTTTTAAGCAAAATGTTTATATCATGGTCAACCAGTACAATAAGCAACATATCATGAGGATCACTGCTAATGCAGTGATAGCCATTACAGTGTGTGTCGGTTTATTTTTTTCTTTGTCTTAAACTTCTGTTTTTCTCCAAGCATTATTTTTCATTTTAAGCAAAAGTGTTTCTAATGAAAGGTCGGTGATGTTACCTTTGCATAGTCTGTCAAAAAGTTCCTTCTCTAAAAAATCTTTGTGCATACTTAAATTTTTATAGAGCTCTCAAAATACAAAACTACAGAAACTTGCATGTGAAGGGAGGTTGTTGCTACATACTCTTTGTGTGTGTGTGTGTCTCTCTCTCTCTCAAATATGAAAAAATAAATGGGAAATCAGCACAGTGCAGGCCACTGTGTGCTAATGAAGTTTAGGTAATCTAACAGTCACATGCAAAACAAAAAAATAAGGTAAAATCTTTTAAATACAATGTCATTTTTTTTTTATTGAACCAAGCTTTTCTAAAGGGACCATTGTGATCTGCAGGATATGCTCCGCAAGACTTGAATCAAATTCTGTCATATTGATTACTGTTATTTTACCTGCATTTATGAACATTTTAAAACTGGTTACTTGTTATTCTTTAACATTTTAGAATTGCTACTATCATCTATCTTTGGCAGACTTTTTAAATATTTTGTCACCAGAATTTTTCATTTTCTTCAGACTTGAATATATCCACAGTTACAGATTTTATCCATGGTGCTTCCCTATCATAAATGCTGACTTACTCAAATGCTGCAAATTTCAGAGTTGATATTTTCAGTTTGCTATCATTTTCAGTAAATTGTTACACAGTTGTAATTTAAATTTTTCTACCAGTAATTTATCCCTGTGCCATTAATATTCTTATGTCATTATTTGGAATTGATATCATTAACCTGAAAATGACAAAAGTATATGTACAATGTACTTCATTAAAAGGTGGTATCATTATAAGTCAGTATAATCTCTGGTTCCAGTGGGCAGTACTATAATGGGGGAGTGTGTTTTTTGAAACTATACTATCATATTATAATCCATGTTTAAGATGCCCAATTGCAGTTGGCATTGACTCAGATCTGCTGTCACATACTGCAGTGGCAGATCATAGTCTTTGCTAGATGTTTTACTGAATTTTTCATATGAACAGCAATGATCTGGGACTATGCTTTATGTATTGGATCCATGTTATACACAGCTAAAAACAGTATACTACAACTGTAATTGATGATTTTGTTATGGTGTGTTTTTCATTTTGTCGAACATATGACCAAAGACAAGCAAAGATCTTATTGGCTTGTTAACACTGTAGAGACTACTACTGGTCAGATTTTGTTAAATGCCTGCATTAAAGTAGAGCATATTATGTTACAATGCCATTTCATGACTGGTACAAATTTGGGTTCCTCATGAATTGAATTCTGCACCAGTCAATGTTTAGGTCAAAAGATGAGAATTCTAAATTGTATCATTGGGTGACTACTCAAATAATGCCTTCCCAGAGTTCCATGTATTGTTTTTACTGGAATAGCCCTTGGGTCTCGTTATTTTGCCAGTTGAGATATTAGTACCACTTTCCTCTCCTGCCAGTGACATGGCATCTTCCTCAACAATGATATGATTTTGTGTCAAGGCAAGACGTCCTTGAGAAAAATTCTTGTGAAAGTCAAAGGGAAATTATCATTTACATACCATTTGATCTCTGTAATTGATGGCATCAATTCCATGTCATTCATTTTGAATTGTGTTCTTTTGTAGATGAGAAACTCTGGATGATAAGGAGTAATACTAACACGGAATGAATGTTGTGATATTAATTTGTTGAAACAAAAACATTAATAAGAGAAGTGATGCAATATTTTTTATATGCATACTTTGTATCACATGGGATGTAATGTAATTGTAATTATCAAACTGTTTGCTGTGTGAAATTGCTGCTTCTGCCTGTGTTATGTATATTTATGCACATGCTGTATTGATAATATTCACAGTAGTGTTCAAGATAAATGTGTTTACCAGATTTATTATCACTGTAGCCATGTACAAATATAACGCATACTCATTTGCTGATTATCAGTATATTGGTTACATGCTTTATCTTTTCTGTCTCCATACATGCAGTGTATTTCTAGTACATAAATCATTTAGTTTCTGAAATTATTTGTAAGAATAAATGTATAATATGTTAACAAATACCTTATTTTGGGGCTGATAGCTCTGAAGTTTTGAATTATGTAACTTTATAAAACTTTGATATTTTTACATAGCTAAGGGTCCAAGCAACCCAGAATCATTAAAAGTTGTTTAGGTTGGTATGCATTTTCATTTGCTGCTGTTAGCTGAATATCTTTCCCCAATTAAGGGTCATGACATGGAAGAGTACAGGGAAAACAAGCCCTGCTGCTAATTGCCCCAAAAAATAATAGCATAATTCGTGTTCCAAAATTCATCAGATTTGTACAAGTTGAAGATCATAGACTTGTCAAACACGCACGAGGAAATGGGTATGTTGATGAGTGAATTATCTATCTTAACCATGACACATTGAGATCACATTGGTTTTCCACAACAGACAGCCAGGGCAGTCAATTTATAGTAGGCAGTAAATCAATAAAGATTTTCCAAGGTTTCATATACTTTTTCTAAACTTCATAATTTTCTTTCACATAACCGTTGCTGCAGTTATTGAAATTAGATAAGAATTCTTCTATCTAAATATTTAAAACAGAAATCTTGCAGTTGCATCATTTTACATCCATTCTCTCTCAGATTTCATTGTGCTACAATCAACCAAGGTAAAAAATGTCATAATGTAATGATAACATCATTTTGAACTGCAATGTAAGCATCGATTTTACAAAAGCAGGCTATGGTACCTTAAATCTGTAGACTATGCCCTTGCTGCAGGTAGCATGGATCCTGATCTAAAGGCGTATTATTTGACAGCAGGTCTTGTTCTAAACTATTGCATGGGTGGTAATATACAGGTGTAATAATTTATTTGGAACTTGCTGATATCCATGGACATTCCAGACCTGCCAACCTATCAGATTTTGCCATATGACCCTTTAAAATATGGACTTGTTGAGTAAGAACTCATATTGTGGAAATACAGTTGTTTGCGGTAAAATCTGGATACTTTGCTTGGCCATGTTTGATTCGAATCCAGATTTCATATTAGATTCAGTTGAATTGGTCAGGGAACCAGACTAACTTTACATGAGTACTTCAGACTCTTTAAACTTTGCATATTTTGTGATGCAAAATGTCTGCATGATCAAGCTGTTCTTTTTTTTGTTAAATGGCATCCAACATGCGACATGTCTGGACAAATGGGACAATAAACCTTTTAAAAAGTTTTAATAGTACAAAAGAATAAAAGTGATTATTCAGATTCTTATGGGAAAAGCCAGGAAGGGTAATAATTACATTTAGTAGATATGTGTTGATTTGAGTATGTCACATGGCAGGAAAGATGTTTGCCATTGCCACAGCCAATGTGAAAATTTTTAAGGATTATGTCAAATTGAGAGATATGAAGAAGCCATTGAGCTCCTTAGGGTTTGGAATTGCAATTTTTGCAACTGTAGTGAAGGTAGTTAAGGTTCAAGTAAACTTGACAAAATTTAAGAGTTAAAAATGATGTTTACTTCCACAGCATCAATCTTGAATCACACTTCTTGACTTTTAAGTGCATGTTTTCTAGCTTGACAGTAGCAGTACATATTTTGTTACACCTTACTGAAAACTAGTCCAACTTGCAGAAAAAATTTGACTGCCTTACTGAGAAGGTCTTGTTGGGATTGACAGGTCTGACATTCACTATCTCTCTATTCAGAAAGTTGTAGGTAAATCATACAAAATAACATGCAAGAAAAAGATTGAGGCAAAAGGAGAAGAGTTGTTGCTCTGAATTCTGTTGACATTCTCTTTGAGCTAAACAGTAATATCATTTTTAGAATTTGTGTCTGGTTAGTATACCTGTATTAGACAAAATTATTTATTTATTATCATTAATGTGTATTTAAAGCAAATTGTATGCTTTGTGGAAATATGCAGGACCACTTGAGAATTTTAGTATATTTTTATGCATAATTTTGTTTGCAATACCAATGACATGCTGATCATGTACATTTCAGTTTCACTTCTTGCATAAACAGTCATGAGACATGATGTTGTAAATTCCTTATGAATGTGTTTTATACATTCATTATTGGCAGTGCTCAAGTCATTTTACTTCACAACTTAACTTTCCACCAACACCCTTGGGATAGTTATTACCTATCTGCCGCTGGACCAAGAGTGTTAGTGAAAATGTCATTCATTGAATTAGATATTATTGCACAGTATTGGTTTCATCTTGTAATTCATTTATAAGAATTTTATCATAATATCATGAAAATAGTCCTTTACTGCACTAGCTGTTGATTCCCTAATGAATATCATGTGACACTGGTGCAAACAGTTGATGTGAGACCCTTGTATGTCTACAATACAGATTTAAATTTGGTGGGGAAAAAGTAAGTATTGAAATAAATCCTAAGGGCTGATACTTAATTAAAAGTAGCTTTAATAATGTTTTGCATTTTGTGCATTTTTCATTGCTAAAAAGTGAATATTTACAAAAATGGAACAGGTCTTGCCCATCATTGTCACCATTAAATGACAAATAAATAACACTTTCATTTGTTTAAATATGTGTATTATAGTCCTTAAATAAAACTCATCATACCCCTTAGCATGAAAGTAAATTAGTACAAGTGAATTATAAATTGTGTGTGTGCATGCTGTAGTTTCCAAAAACATTTAATTCATCATCAAATGAGTTCATTTTATGCTTTCTTTTCATCGTTTTAAAGAAGGGATGTTGTATGTATGTATGTATGTATGTTGGTAAGTATATATGCATGCGTATATTATTAGAATGTACATACATGTATATAAAGTCCATATAAATTGGGGTCTTATTCCTCTATACATTCTCTCTCTCTCTCTTTCTCTCTCTCTCTCTCTGATTTTGGCTATTTAGTGTATATATTCAGAAGACATAAATAAACAATTAATAGAGTTTCAAAACTTGTAGCCATTGGTGAACAACTGTAAATTACTTATTGGTGTTCTTAAATTGGAAATTTGTCAAGGAAGAATGATTTATTCAGTTCAGATTATTATGGTTTGGTTAATTGTTTTGTTTTTCCATTGACATTTATTATTTGTAATTGTGTGGTCAATATAATATTTATTTTTAATTGTTCGATTGATTACTTGTTTATTAGCTTATATAAAGATTGAACATACTAATCCTTTGCTTAATTTCCTCTCTCTCCACCCCCAAGCCCTGCTACCTACCTACTCCATGGGAACACAGGGATACAGATAAGGCCCACTTTGCCCTAATACATGCTACAAGAGGCAACTAATGGAGGCAACCTTTTTGCCTGAGCTGTATCCTAAAATAAACATCATACTCTGACTATCCTGAAATTATTTATAAAGTTAGGTTTGTAAAAAAACACAAAATTGACTTTTTAATTTTAAGGATTTTACTCTTTTTGGCCTTTATTTTTGTTTTGATTGCCATTATCTGATGCCTAAATTTACTTGGCACTATAATGCCAGAATTGAACATTATACATACATACATACATACATACCTACCTACTTTGCTCCACAAATTCACCTTCTTATTTGTGGAAAATTTACTTCGTGATTATCTATCTGTGCATATAGATATCTCTTAAAATTGAAATATAATCTTCTAACCTGGATTGTTCAAAGTCTCAAAACAATAACAGAATATTGGATACATGAAGGAAGATTGTCCGACACAGTCTCAGATCTAAGGTGATTGTCAAAGGTTTCATTGTGTATTTATAATATTTAATCAGATATTTAAAATGATTCATTCAGATTGCATTAACTTCTAATTTGATTTGATCTGGACTAGCCATTTTTCTATAAACACTTCATATAGTCGGCATAACACTAAACACATCTTTTGATAATTATGTGGTTCTTAAAAGAATTTCTATTGCACTTTCATGGATAGTGAATACTGATTTATGAACAGGACCATTAGGTCATGACTGTTACGGTGAAATATGGAGACTAAATGGTTATTTGTATCGGTGTCACATGACTTGCCCAAGGGAACATCCCAGTGTAAGTCTTTTGACAGTTTTATCCTGGTCACAGTGAAATGTCTTGAGTTTGATAATTGCTCCACCTTGTTATACTCTTTATGATTGTGTGGTTCCTTCCACAAGTCAAAATGAGATACACACACTGAAAATTTTGGGGTTATAATGGTCTTTTTAACACTTGTCACAGCATTTTCATTTAACTTAAGGGAAGGTTGGACTGTGGCACAGATTGTTTTTCAGAAAAAGAGCACATGAAATGTTAGCATGTCTATTACAAGGTCTTTGAGTGATTTTGAGATGTGTTGCATTTCTCTCAAATCAACATAGCACCAAAGAAGATAATACATGATTTGTCTGTTTTCATCATTTTGCATTCAGAACTTATGAAGATTTCTTGAACAGTTGTTTTATTTAGGTTGGTTTATGTTTAACAATACATTAACACATGCAAGGTTATATCAAGCTGGTGCAATTGGAGTTGAGTACATTGTCCAGAGACATGCCAACTGGTCTTGGCATTTAATATTTAAAAGAGCATAACTTTAGGAGTATATACAACCTACTTACGACAGTGTCCTGTTATTTTCAGCTGTGTGTTAAAATCATACCATCCAGAAGACATTTTTTTACATAGGGCAGGCTTTATTTGCTCAAAATTCACAACTAGTTTAGCACTAGTGCAGTACAGATTACGAGTAAAAAACGGGGAGAAAATGAAACTAGAAACAACTGTATACTCCATGTGACAGGCAGTATAAGTGTTGTATGTACTGTATTCCACATGCTGAGCACTCTAAGTCTTTTGTTTCCTATACTCCCAAGTGAAAGAGTATAAGTGTTACATGTCCTGTACTTAATGTGACAGGGAGTGTAAGTGTTGTGTCCTATACTCCATGTGACAGGGAGTACAAGTACTATGTGTTCTTTAAATTTTTGGGGGTTTTATTGCCATGCTTGTGAAAGACGAGACAGTTATCACTTTTCCTGTGTCAGTTTATTATCTCAGTGTTAAGGTTCTATATTTAAGTGTTTGAAAGCCTTGTATCCTCCACATCAGTAGCTGTTATTCATCTGAAACATTGCAAAAATGTTATTGTACAGTTGTCTAAAAATTTCTATACCAATTTGCTTAGAGTTCTGTCTCACCTGCGTAAATAGCATTATTCACATGTGGGACACCTGTTTAGCAGGACATTTGTTATGCATTATTTGTAAATTTTATCATAGTTTTTATGAATAAAATCTTCCATAACAGTGAGTCAAACCAGAATCACTTTTGCTTGGCAGTGGTCATCGATTAACTTTGTTCCACATCACTGTTTAACGAAACGATCAGCAGTGCTTGGCTATTGAAGATAGATCAGGACATAACATTTGAGACTAGTTCTTCATTGCAGATTAGCTAAAGAACTGTTAGAAGTTTCTTTATATGTTCTATAATTGCATGGAATTTGACACTTGGTCTGGTTTTCTAATCATTTCATATAAACTCCAATAGTGCATATTAATATTTTTAACTTTTCAATCAGTTGAGTAAATTATGATGCAGTGAAAGAGTGGAAATTGTATTCGTTTTCAGACTGATTTAAAGCAAGTGTTAGTATGTATTAAATAAATCACAATGATATCATCTTTGTGTTGTTAAGAAGTGTATATATACATATATAGGGCATGAACATTAGCATCCTTTGAGTATTGATAAATAGCACATTACATGTGTATCGCAGTGATACATGTTTGACCATTGTATTGCAGGTTCTTTTTTAATGCTTATCTCGTGTATCAAAGATGGCTTCTTATGTACTTTGCTGACCTCAGTGAATTACATTGACATTACACATTTGTAGGACCTTCCAGTGCAAACTGTTGACATTTTTTTTATTATTCACAAATATATTCATCTTGTTTCGCTTGTCTGTAGAGTGTAATGATTTTTAGTCAGTTTTGGTTGTGATGAATAAATAATGGTCTTGTAGGTAAAAAATGTTAATATTTTAGAAAGTCATCCCGATGATATCTTTTTTAATCAAGTTAAACTTAAAGCTTTAAATGTGAATTTATCTTTTGTTTGTTTAATGAGCTATGATAGTGTATCTAAATCATATTTTTATATCCATTATCGTGTCTTTTTAGCAAATTTTATTACTTGTGATTTTAACATAACTTTTACTTACCTTGATTTGCTCCACATTTCATTTTTATAGAACTTCATAGTTAAACATTTTATCATGCTCTTAAACATCGTCATTTTTCCCTTCCACTTGTACTGGCAACTCTTTCCAGTCATCCTTATTTCTTATTACTCATTCTCTCTGATTAAAAATGCTCAAAATGTACTTATATTTGATGTTTTCTTTTTCCAATTTATTGCAAAGCTTGACATAACTCATGTTTTCATCCATTTGCATGTTCGTATGTCCAGCCGTTCACACCCTAGATTAAATTACAAGTTAATATATTCCTTTTTTTTTTTTCAAAAACATTTTGTTCCACCCTCTTTGGATTTGGACTATAGCTGAGGTGCAGGCTTGACATGCAGGCCATAACCAGCTTCTTGTGTCCTTTATTCATGAGAATGTGTCACTTCTATCATGTCCATCTATATCAGTGAAGCAGGCAGGGCATGCGGTTGTAGGGTTGTGGATATATGTACATGTGTATGTGCGTATCTACAGTATTTAAATGAAGATCACCTCAATAATCATCATGCATATGTTGAGGAGGTCTTCTCGGTGAGTACATCTCCCTATTTGCCGATCAGGTGACTTGGACTAATATTTCATGCATCGTTGGATTCAGCAATGTTTCTGTTAAATACCTGCAGATCATGTTTTTGTGTTAGCTTTGGATCTAGACCAGACTTGGATGGCATGCAGTCTGGGTAAAAGAAACCTAATGGTTTTGGGGTCAAGAAATGAAAGGTCAGGTCACAGTAACCTGAAAAATAAAATGTTTCCAAAAGATAGATAAATTTGCTTTTAGCCAATATACAGTCACCAGTTCATACATGACTTTGACCACAGTAGCTCAGTTGGTAGTGCATCAGACTCATAATCCAAGGGTCACAGGTCTCTACTAGAAAAAGCCAACCCAGATTAGCTGCTTCAGTGTGTTGTAGGAAACGGCATCAAGCTCTCATTTCCTCAGCATGATAGAGTCAAAAATGGGTTAAAAGTGCTGTTAAAACCAACAAAATGGAGGCAAGAAAAAAAAACAAACTTCGGAACCAATGGTCACCATGGCACAAATAAAGAAAATAGTATCTGTTAAAGAACTTGAATAACAAATAACATGTCTGCATCAAACTTAGTTGATGGCAACTTAGTTGATGGCTTGCTGTTGTCAAAGAAGTAAGCTATGGATATTAGTGTTGAAAGGTCCAGGATGAAAGTCACAGTAATCCAATGAAAAGCAAAAGCTGTTTCACAATAATTTGTATTTGAAACCATGTTTTATTAACAAACTTCATGAATGGTTTACCACTGGAACAAGGAGGGGCCTATTGGCTTTATTGAGTTCATGGACAGCCTCGTTAAATGTAAAAACTGTCAAGGATGAGAGGCACATAGAAAAGTTGTACATCTCTTTTCAAAGGGCTTTTTTGATGACCTTTTTGTCTTATTTTGGAGATAGCTGCCCATTTTATTTCTAGCGGGATTTTCTTGTTTTGTTTGTAAATTCTATTGAAACATTAACCAGCATATATACCTGAGACTTCTACACACAATGAGCACATGTATTGGCAATCATTCTCAAAAACAACTCGCTCCATTTTACTAAACAACAAACAAGAATACTGTCAATCTAAATAACCCCCTATTTCCACTGTATTCACTATAGGACATGGATACTGTCAATCTCAATAGCCCCCATTTCCATTGTATTCCCCATAGGACATGGATACTGTCAATCTTAATAGCCCCCATTTACAATGTATTTCCCATTGGACAGAGATATTGTCAATCTTAACAGCCCCCATTTCCATTGTATTCCCCATAGGACATGGATACTGTCAATCTTAATAGCCCCCATTTTCATTGTATTCCCCATAGGACATGGATACTGTCAATCTTAATAGCCCCCATTTTCATTGCACTACCCATAAGATCAGAATACTGCCAATTCATCTTTGCATCTCCCATTTCATTGTACTCCCCACTGAACAAAGGATTCGGCCAATTTGAATTGCCCCCAATTTCATTTTATTTCTCATAGGACCAAAATATTGCCAATTCATCTTAACATCCCCCTATTCCTTTTTATTCCTCATATAACAAGGGTGCTACCAATTACTCTTAATGGCCCCCATTTCCATTGTATTCCCCACAGGGCATGGATACTGGCAATTTCCATTTTTTTTTTTTCTCTTTATAGGGCAAGGATATTGACCATTATTCTCAACAGCCCCAAATGAAAAGTCTCCTAACATTCTGAGTAGCCTATATCTTTCAGTACTGATACACTCTGAAAATTTAACTGCATATAACCCAATTAGACTATAGTGAAGTCTGAACTGCAAGTGTACTTGAACTGGATATTTTGAACTATTACTTCACAAACATATAAAATAACTATGTCGAGGAAGACACAGACCATCCATTGCAAGAGGTTCCTCTCTTGCATAAATTATGAAGTTCCAACCAATCCTCCTTTTGAATTTTCTATAGTTAATGTAAGTGAATATGATGTATTCTGTACCTTCATCACACTAATGTTACAAAATCACTGTGATCGATGAAATAGGTCCAAAAGCCCTAAATCTTAAGAATCCACTGTGATTGATGAAATAGGTCCAATAGCCCTAAATGTTACAAAATCCACTGGGTGTGATGAAGGGGTCCAGAGCCTAAATGTTAAAACCCCACTGGGTTTGTTGATATAGGTCCCAACTCCCGAAATGTCAAGAATCCACTGTGATTGATGAAATATTGGTAGGTCCAATAGCCCTAAATGTTACAAACCTCACTGGGTTTGATGAAATAGGTCCAATAGCACTAGATGTTACAAACCTGAGTTTGATGAAATGGGTCCAATAGCCCTAAATGTTACAAGCCCCACGGGGTGTGATGAAATGGGTCCTAACTCCCTAAATGTTAGAAAACCCCACTGGGTTGGATGAAATATGTCCAAAAGCCCTAAATGTTACAAAATCCACTGGGTTTGATGAAGTAGGTCCAAAAGCCTAAATGCTACTAACCCCACTGGGTTGGATGAAATAGGTCCTAACTCCCAAAATGTTAAGAATCCACTGTGATTGTTGAAATACTGGTAGGTCCAATAGCCCTAAATGTTACAAAATCCACTGGGTTTGATGAAGTAGGTCCAAAAGCCTAAATGTTATGAACTTCACTGGGTTTGATGAAATAGGTCCAAAAGCCTAAATGTTACAAAATACGCTGGGTGTGATGAAGTAGGTCCAAAAACTCAAAATGTTACAAACCCCACTGGGTTTGATGAAATAGGTTCTAACTCCCTAAATGTTAAAAAATCCACTGGGGTTTGATGAAATAGTTCCAAAAGCTCAAAATGTTGCAAAATACACTCAGTTTGATGAAATAGGCCCAAAAGTCCTTAACATCACTGCATCTGTATGTAATATTTCAATCTATAACTTGCCATATTAATAACAAGATCCATTCTGGTGTTTTTCCAAAAAGAATTTTCAGTCATGAAAGATCAGACCAATTCTTTTTAACTGCTTTGTGTGGAAACCATCTCTGATATTCTTCAGTGACAAGATTTTCAAATTAGCTCTTCTGGCAGTCATATTGGACGTAAGACTGGGACCATTTTCATTTAGGATTAACAAGACACCGGAAGAAGTTAAAACCTTATGTTGACACGACCATCCATTCAGGAGATTAGTGACATAAGTTTCAATATATTCGTTGTGGTATCCATATTTGATGTTAAATTGGCACCATTTTCATTTAGAATCAACAAAGTATCATAACTGGTTTTCTTGAAATGCCACATCAGCACAATACAGCTTAATGGTGCCAATTAAAATGTAAAGTTTAAAAATGTCAAGACAAAGAACTACCAAAAAAATGAGGAAGAATCACCAACCAAATAAATGCAAACCTACAAGAGATAAATGACAAAGATGTTTCTGTGTAAGGTACATAAAACAATAGATACAGATAAAAATGTCAAAAAATAGCCAGTTGGTGAAAACACAGTATCACCATCCATCCAAGAGAAGCAGTCAAATAAAGATTTTCAAAAATGGCTCTCATGGCAGCCATTTGAAGGGGTTGGATCAGCACCCTTTTTAATGTAGGAACAACAGATTGCAAGAAATAGGTATTTATTCTTGTTTTTTTAATGTCTGGATCACCATCGCTTCAGAAGTAGCTGTAACCAAATTTTTGGACTTCAGAAAGAATTGTTTTAGTGAAAACCTTGTGTTGATGTTGCCATCCCTTCAAGGGTAGTAATAGAATGCCACCATATTTGTTATATTGGAGGTCTGTTTGGGTCCATTTGATTTTATGACCAACTGGATATCATAAGAAGTCTTTTAGTAAAACCCCATTTCAATATGACCATCTGCTTAGGAGGAGTAGTGATAGGAAGAAGATGCCATTGTATTCAAATCGGAGATCTGACCTGCACCATTTTTGCTTGGGATCAACTAGATATCAGAACGAGTCTTTAGGCGAAAACCCCATGTCAATTTAATGCTTCATTCATGAAGAGTTGCAACAAGGTTTTCAAGATTGCCACCATGATGATCAAGTTAGATGTCTGATTGGCACCATTTTCATATAGTACCAACAACTTTCAAAAGAAATCTTAAAGTGAAAGCCACATGTTGAGTTACAACCATCCATTCAACTGCTAATGGATGACAGATGGACAACAGACAAACAATGGGCAACAGATGCAGGCCCATTACATGCACTATTCTGGTCTTTGACCAACAGAGCTGATATAATAGAATTCTTCATTCACTTAGAGTATGCAAGTAAATCTTTATATCAAACAGCATTTTGGACGAGGTTTAAAACTTTACAATTAAGTGAATATGAACTATATACTGAGCTGCTGATCCGACTGAATAATTTCTTGAACAATTAAATTTGATTGATTCACTATATGGTTAGAACAAACCAGAGTTCACTACACTTTGATTGATATGCCAAGCTATTGACAGGATGCATTTTAGTTGAGACATCCTAATATAGTGAGAACTGATGTCAAGCATAGCATTTTATCAAATTATAGTGATATTGCAGTGACTGGTTCTGCCTAAAGGTGTCAACAGGTATCTGGGTACTTAGCTCAGGCACAGAAAATTATATTAATTTTACAACAAATACATAAAGAATTGTTTAAAACAAATGACAGAAGTTTCTATCAGGTCTTCACCTGCACATATCCAATAAAGCAGAATTAAACAGGTACCTTCACTATACTTAAATAACAGAATTTTCTATCAGGTTTTTGCCATAAACTGCTCAATAAAATAGGTACCTCCAATTAAATTGATATAACAGACTGCATCTATTTGAAAGGAATAGAAAAGATGGAATGAATGACAATAACTTTATTTATGAAAGTATATTACATGCAATTTACAATTAATTAAAAATCGTACAGAAATCCATCAGAAGAATATCCCAAATAAACAGGACATTGGATTTACAACATATTTTGTAAAGTGTTGACATTTTTACATCATATTTTTCCCAAATGCTTGACACACAATGAAAAACAGGTTCCACATGCTGCAGTGAACAACAATGATCAAAATGTTGAAAATATTGAATTGGAAGATCATACAAAAACACATACATTGGTACTCATTCCTCTATTGGTACTCTTTCCTCTAAATAAATGTGTTATTACTGTCTTTTAACTGAATTTAATTTTAACAGTATTTTAACTGAATATCTGGAGGATTTCTACTAGAAACTTTATACAGGATGATAATCTGTTGTTTTTGTAAGAAAGTACATTTTTTCTAAGGTAGTGTTTGCTGTTCAAATACAAATAATATTCCTATAATCATTCACAGACTTCATTTCTCTTTCAGCAAAAATAATGTCTGAATGATAAATTTATTAAATGTTTTGTAGATAATGTTTGTCATTACTAATTTATTAATGAATAATACACAAACATGAAAATTTGTACAACATTCTCATCTTGTTACAAGATAAAGCCATCAGCTTTTGACCATTCTTTGAGATAGCACTACCCACAGATCTTTGAAAGAATATTTTAACATTAGATTTAGGTTTTGATTATATGCATGTACTGAATAACATGGCAAAATGCATGGCAAAATGAATGTTTCAGTTCAGAAACTTGTCCCACATCATCCCTTTCACAAAATATTTCAACTTTGAGCACACCCTGAACTCAAAATTTCAAGACAGAGGGTTAGAAACATATTTAAAACAACACTAACCCATGTACAATATAACGACTTCAGATAAAATTTCCTCTAGTCTTATTAAACATTCAATCAGTGCAAAACTATTGGGTCAAGTCAATGCTGAAAATGAGACCTTAAGTGAAAATTGACCTGTAAATTTAATATTTTGGGATGCAAAAATGGAACGATGGTAAGCTGATTTTCAATGTACATGATATGGAACCCTGCAGCCAAGACACTCAGGAACCTCCCTCCTCTTCTTCAACTTCATCACGGATCACAGGCACTCCTAAAGAGAACATGGAAATAAAGTATATACATTCAAAAAGGCATTTAAAAAACAAAGGATCATATCATACTACAAATACTATATCAATAGGGTAAAAAGCTTTCAAAGTTATATTCCTAATTTTCAAAAATAACTGTTTAACCAAACTAAAAGCACGCCCCAGAAAGCCACTAAGATGTTCTGTGACTCTTTTTGAAATTATTATTAATTTCCAATCATCCAAGTTTTTATGTCTCCGAATATTTGTCTCCCAATGTCTTTTTAGTGTTTGGATTATCACCATAATAATGTACATATGAATTACTAATTAAGGCATAAGGTAAATTTATTGTCATGCCATATTGTCACTGAAAAGACAGAGATGAAGATGAAAGATGTCTGAAACTCTCTGAAACAGCTGCACCTGACTGTCTTAAAATACAAACACTTTTGTTGGAAACTGTTAACTTTTAATGATTTTTTTTAAGTTCTGGAACCTGAGAAATGTGGTGAAGTTTATAAAAGGACAGTCAACAATTTTTTCCTTTATAAATTGATATCCTCTTTATAGGATAAAAGTACCATACTAAATGTAATGCCTAAACTAGCTTTGAAAAGTGCACACCCATTTTTGGGTAAAAATTTGCATATACCTTACAGAGTGTACATTTCTCAGTCTTGGAATACCTCATGGGATGGCAGCAGTTGCTAAAAGCCACTTTCAACATCTTAACTTTCTTGAAACTTAGATCTTAGTCTCTATTAGTCAATGTACACAACATTATATCAATATAGTTTCCTTGCCAGATCAATTTTCTAAACTGTGATGCTTCCAAATGCCATATATGGGTCATGCTGAAGATGTTAAATTTGTTTAAATTCTGGTTTTGAAAAAATCACATCTTTAACTTTCATGAATTTTTAAAACTTTCCACCTATTTAATTTCATCAAAGTTCTTTGATAACATCTAATTTGAATATCTACAAGGGTAATTTTTCTCCCTTATTGACTATGTGGCAACATGAGTACTGCGAATGTCACAATATATGCCCACCCCATGTTTAATAGTCCTCTAAACAGGAATTAGTAGACCATGGTTGACTCAGAAATTGTTGACAAACAGCTCTCATGTAACATGTACCTTTGGTCCAGTATGCACTCTTAACCAACAGCTATTATGCAGAGCCATTATTTCTTATCAGACTTACTATGACTGTGACCACCAACATCTTAACCCCTGAATCTACAATTTTCTTTATTATGCGAGTAAAAGCCATGCAAAAAATTTGGTCAAGCAACTTACTCCAGGATAAATGTTTTCTGGAAAACTTATCTGAAACACAGTGACCCTTACCTAAGACAACCAAAAATGTTAAGCTTCTTCCTCACCCAACAAGTAAAAATCATCCACAGAGTTTGGTCTAGGTACGTGACGTAAAACTAATGTCATTCTATAGAAACCATTTTTCTTCTTTCAGTCACTGTGACTTTGACATTTGACATTTTGACCCCAAAACTGATAGGCTTCTTCCTTATCCCAAGTGCAAGCTTTCCACAAACTTTGGTGAAGCTACATTCCATAGAATTGAATGTATCATGCATACAAGGAAAAGTTGGACAGAAGGTTCATAGCATAAATACATCCTGCCAAAATACAGGTGTAAAAACATTTGAGTATAATACCACAGTAAAGTTCCCTACATACATGGGTATAATATTATTTGAACCTGGATGGAAAGTGAATCAACAGTAGTAATAAGACAGACATAGATGGACATACAGTTTTCACAGTCCAAACCTTTTCTCTAAAAAAGAAGTTTCATAAACAGTTTATATACCATCAAGTTTCCTGAGCTTCGAGAGCTTAGCAGCCACTCTGTCTCTGTAGTCTCCTTGTGTTGTATGGGTTTCCTCAAGCGGATTTCCTACGAACACCAGCTCCTCTAGGCAAGGCAAATCTGCCTGCAATAACAATAACAAAGATGAGTTACTAGAAATAGAACATTTTAGAATTCAAATTATTCCTATGATATACAGAATGATCAGTCTGATGGATAAGCAGGACTGATTTTAATTTATCACATGACTAGTGTTATATACCCATACCACAATTTTTCTACATCTCACATATATAATAATACTTCATAACATTCAGGTAAGGCAGGCATAAAGACTGAGACATTCAAGTGATTTTTAGAATCATATCATTACACTATTCTGCAGTTTCTTAAAAATGAAGTCAGTAGTTTTCATCACATAATAAAAAGAACTTACAACTGTATACTCATTATACAACTGTATACTCATTATAACACTGTATATTCATTATACAACTGTTTATGCATTACAAAACTGTATACTCATTATACAACTGTTTACTCATTATAAAATTGTATACTCATACAACTGTATATTCATTATACAACTGTATAATCATTATACAACTGTATAATCATGATAAAACTATACTCATTATACAACTGTATGCTCATTATACAACTGGATATTCATCATGCAAATGTATACTCATAAAACTGTACACTTATTGCAAATGAAATTTATAAAACTCATTGCATAATTTCAATCTTTTGCTGGAAAAAGATGGATTCAAATTATTCTACTCATTTAATAAATTTTACTTGAAATAAGCACTCATGTTTCTACCCATAGAATAATACCCTGCTCTCATAAAATGTCTCAACTTTTATAAGTGTTTTAACTAAAACTTTTGCTCCTGCATAGAATTCGTACAAACATGGATATCATACAATTTCTAAATTATACGATTTAGTCTGAATTGCATGTATTAATGTATAGCTTTAATACAGTGTTTCTCATGTACTTTATAAATCAAATATTCAGCAAACTTTACCTGTTTGTGTCTGGATGCAACATTCCAAACAAATTAACAAATCCTGTATACTGGTATATAAAGACAGAAATAAGCCATATTCAGTAATAATGGCTGTCCAGAAATTCTGGCATATAAAGTTTACTTCAAAACATTTCACAAAATCAACAAAATTGTAAAAAAAAGCAGTTTTAATACATGTATGTTGAAATCTTTATTAAGAGCAAAAGGTCAATAAAATATTTGCCTAAATGCTAATCAAAAACAATAATTTAAATAATAATGAACAGTTTTGGATTCTGAAATTTATTAATTACCCACTAGAATAAAAATACTGGTAACACTTCTCCCCCTTTCTTTACTTACCAACTTCTGAAATTCTCCCCAGTCCTTAACTAGATTATTTGACATGTAAAGAACCTGAAAAACAGACAATTTCATATGCACTATAAATGATGTCCTAGTGACAGGTTTCATTTGGGTAAAGATACATGTTTAAAACAACCTAAAGATGTACACTGTAAAAGTCTTATGTCAACATATTTCACAAAAAATATGTCCTTTTATGGAAAAAAAAATATGCACTTTGCAAAGTCATTTTAATGGGTTTGTAAAAGCTCTGTAACAAAAGCCCCTTGAAGGGACTGGCACTCAACTGGTTGGAAAGAAATTCCTGGATATAAACCCACGAATAGTCCATTGTTTCTGTCCTTTGATTCCTTTTAATGCTGAGTAATGAAACTGTCAAAAATATTCTTGAGATGTTCCAACATACCAAATTTTTGGTACAAAAATATTTTCAAATATGTCTCACAAGATACCACATACTGCAGTATAAATTTCCTTGTTGTGGTCTTTGACCTTCAATCTGGTATCATGGATAGAAGATCACTGACCTGGTCCCAGATGCTGTCAAGTTATATCCACCAGCATTCATGATTTTACTCTATTTGCTGGGGATGACCAACAGATCAAAGATTTTCACAAGCACATAATGTGAGCAACCAGACACCAATCTTAGGATGTCTCAGATGTGATTATATTAAATGATCTTTGATTTCTTTATCCATTAAGATGCCAAATTAAGACTTAAAAAAAGTAAAATTCAAAGATGATTAGGTTTACATATTGTTTCTTTGTTGGACAATCAATACAGGTGCCACAGCTCAATACAACTGCTACAGTTTAGCTGCTTCAGGGCTATATCATTTAGTTAAATAGGGTTAGAGAAAGAGCAGCTTGATTATTTTAATCAACAACAGTACAGTAAATTTCAAGGATCACTAAATCTATTTGTTTGCTACTCACTATCAGTCCTGCACATTGGAAAAAAAACATCAACTAAACAATTAGGTCAAGACTGTATACATTATAATAACCAGTCCTTTACATGATGTGCTTTCTAACAATGCAGTGATGTGTCAGCACATATCTGACCTTTAAAACAAAACAAGAGTAACCTAGGCCCTAATTAAACAGAAAAAGTTACTAGTAACAATTAATCTTTATTATCATCCTCCAGTATGTTTGATAACCAGAGCAATAAAACTTTACCATTGGGCTTGACCAAATAAGCCCATCTATTAAGGGATAGGCCATTTAATTTTATAAATTATCTGGCAGTAAAATGAAAAAAATCTGAGCTTGAAAGAAATTCCTAGACCACCTCCTATAAATATCAAACTGCCAGTCCCTAAGCATTATGTATTTGTGATGTAGTGCTTGTTGTCAAAGTATAAGTAATTTTTAGAACAGAAAAATTGCTTAAAATAACATTGTTGAGTGAAATTCTACAGAATTGGTTTCTGAAAGAAATTAATAGTTTGATAGAAAACTAGCATAGTATTAAGGGATAATACTGTGATGCATAATCAAATCCAGAACCAAAAATGATACATTTTTAAATAATTAAATACACTGATGTTTTCTTTTTTTCACAACTCTTTATACCTTCTTTGAATGTTTTAATAATAACTTTTAGAAAAAATATTTGGCTGCAAAGGTCATTTTCATGAAAAATGTTTCACAAAACACACCAGTATTTCAGAATCCCTGATACCCACATGTTAGGTCTGGTTAAATCTATAACTAACATTTTTACAAAAATGAACAAGTTACTGAACTGGCTTCATTAAAGTTATTCTTCAGGTATATCCACAAACTGCTGGGTTTGATAAGAATCTATTCATACATGTACTTACTTGTGCTCTCATGGTCACAAGCCACTACTGCTAAAAACCATATTCAAGACTTTTGACCTTAAAACCAATACCAGAGTGACAACTATGTTTGTTTATTGGAAAGCAACTTTTTAAAACAGAAAGTTTTGTCTAAAATCACTTGTATATGGACAGATCTCTTTGTTCATAAGCTCAGTGAAATACAAAAATGCAAATATTGGCCTCTGACTTGACATCAGGGTAAATTAAGTCTAGCTTTGAAACTTCTTCACGAACAGATATGTTGGTCAGATCTACGCAACTTTAATTCAGAATCAATTACACACTGTCCGAAGTATTTTCGTTAAAACCCCATGTCAATCCCACTCAGGAGGTGCAATGGTAACAAAAGGTCCTAGATAGCTATTCTAACTGCCATACTGGAGGTTAAATGAGCACCATATTGCTATCGTATAGTGTTTTAGAGAGAAATCCCATGCTGATATAACCATCCATTCAGGAAAAGCAGCCACATAAATATTTTCAGGATGACCATCATGCCATCCATTTTGGAAGTTTGAGCAACATCATTTTAACAAAGGAACTACTACAAACTGCAATAAAATATATTTTAAAACAATCAAGAATGATCTTTCATTCCAGGTATTTGGCTACTGAGTGATGTGCTTATCTGGCAATAGGTCAGTTAGACTGGTTCATATTAGTATCAGCAAGATTTTCATTTAGAACAAGCTACATTCAGTGATAACCATTTTAGTGAATATCCGATGTCAACATGTCCATCCCTTCAAAGCAAGTAATGTCAACAAGATTTGTAAGATCTCCATCATGGCTATCACGTTGGAGGTCTGACCACCACCAATTTCATTTAGGGCCAAGTAGATATCATAAGTCTTTGTGAGAAAACCCATGTCACTATGACAATCCGTTCAAGGGAAGAAGAAATGACTAGATTTTCAAGATAGCTTTTTACCATGTTGCCCACATTGGATGTTTGTTTGACACCATTTTCATTTAGAATCAATTGAGCATCATAAAACTCTGAGCAAAAATCCCATGTCATTACAACCAGTCACTCATAAGAAGAAGAGATAACTAGATTCTTGAGATCGTGGCCACATTGGAAATCAGACCAATACCATTTTCATTTTGGACCAACTACATGCCACACTAAATATTTGATGAAAACCCCATGTTGACACAGCCATCCTAAAGGTGAAGCAATGATAACAAGAGCTTCAAGATGTCCACCAGGTGGCCATATTGGAGATGTGATCAGCAATATTTTATTTAGTGCCAACTAGACATTATGAAAAGTCTTTCTGTAAAAAGCATGTTGATATCATCATCTGTTCAAGAGAAGTTGTGATCAAAATATATTTAAGATGGCCATCATGGTGGCCATAATGGATATCAGATTAGCCCCATTTTTATTTCCGACTAACAAGATCTCACAAGAAATCTTTTAGCAATGTTGCTATGATCATACATACCAATGAAGTAGTGATAAAATTTCCAACATGGCTACCATGGCAGATTTAATAATAATAATAATAATAATAATAATAATAATAATAATGACTTTAAAGAAGAAGCTCATTTGGTCAACTGACCAATCTTCCATGAGGCCTTCTACAATGACATTTGTATATATATATATATATATATATATATAATATATATTAGATATATATATATATATATATATATATATATATATATATATATATATATATGCACAATTTTACAAGATAAGGTGTCTTAAAACAACAAATGCTGTTAAAAAAGATGTTAGAGGGGCACCATTTTCACTTAGGTCCAATTAGTTCATATGAGAAATATATTGTGTCATGGTAATCTATTCAGTAGTTTTGGAGGTCAGTATCGATTATTAAGCAAACAATTATCTAATGGATTGATGATGCACAACATGCCTGGATAGAATAATCTATCTTGACCTTTGACCAGTAGAGCTAAAAAAATATTACTAACAGTGACATCAAAAATTAGTCTTTTTTATAAGACTCATAAATCACTGCTTTTGTTTTTGTAATTATCTGTATTTTCAATGGAGATGATAAATTTGGAAAACATCTGCAAACTAGCAACGGATATGGTGAATTATTTGGTTTATTTTTAAGTTCCATTGCATTAAAAACTGACTGTAGCATAAATAATTATCATTTATAATCATGGCACATTCTGTCTTTTAGGAATGACTATATCCCCTAAATACTGAACTCAGAACTCCACACCTAAGGCAATCTTTTGACCTTGCACAAGAAAAAATAAAACAATTGCCTGAAAATTCAACAGCTGCTATTGTTTCAGTGCAATGGTTTTAAATATATACCTTCAATTTCTTGAGCACGTTGATTCCTTTCAGTTTTTCTATAAGATTGTAGGAAATCCACAGTTGCTCTAAGGTATCACCAACTGCTTCCTTTATGGACAAAAAAGGCAGAAAATGTTTTCACATTATTGAAAAAAGTAAATTTCTAACATTTTTTCCAGGACTCTATGAGGTTCCTCTCATGTCAAAGACAGAGTGCAAATTATGGTTATAATTTTTTGTTTTGAATAACAAAAACTTACTCTTTAAAAAACTTGTCTCTTATGGAACAAAACAAGATAAACACTGTATACTTCCTATCAAGCATTGACTTCAAAGTTAAATTCAAAGCAACCATAAATCGACTTGTATGGTCATTTTCACCACCCTGTATAACACATAAACTGGTATTTACTAACATCTAGTTGAACTGGGGCCAAGTGAGAAAAAGTATTTTCTAGTTGACACAAAAAGCAATCACAAGAACTAAATGTGTAACTCTCCATTTTCATATTAAGTCGACTGTTTTACTTTTTTGTTACTTTACATGTCAGTGGCAAGAATGTTGATTTTGAAAATTTACTCATTTTCTTCAGTTCTGTAAGACGGTATAATTCTATGCAAGATGCAATTAAATAAAATAACAGTAATATAAACACTTACCAAACCTGTTAAGGATTTGATCAAATTTCTACCCAGGGATAAAATTTTTAGATTTTCTGGAAGAATAAAAAAGATGTTAATATTCATCCACTAAATTAATATAAATAACACAAAAAAATGAAATAATTTTGTACATATAATGAACAAAAAAAACCACAAGACAGATCAGTGAATGAAAAAACAACACATGACATCCATGTTGACAGATTGCCATTTTACAGATTTAAAATAAAACAAAAGAGAACTGGAGATGCTGATATGGCCAGTCATCAAGAAGCAGTGATAACAAGAGTTTCAAAATGGCCACTATGGATGCCATATTGGAAGTGAGATAGGCACTACATGTATTTTCATTTATGACCTACTTGACATCAAAAGAAGTCCTTCTGTGAAAACTCCATGCTTTTATGACCATTCATTCAAGGGAAGTACAGGTAGTGATAACAAGACTTTCAAGATATACCATTGGGGTGGCCATAATGAATATCTGAGCATCACAAATAGACATAATAAAAAGTCTTTTAATAAAAGCCCCACATTGACATGACCATCCATTCAGGAAGAGTAATGATAGCAAGATTTTCAAGATGGCTGCTATCGTGACCATTTTGGACATTAGATCAGAAACAATTTCATTTAGTGCTGACCAGACATCATATGAAGTCTTTTGGTGAAAACTCCGTGGCACTATGGCTTTTCATTCTGGGCATCAACTCAGCAGCATTTTCATTTAGGACCAACCAGACACTATAATAAGAAGTCTTTTGTTGAAAACTCCATGCCAATATGACCATCCATACAGATGGAGTAGTGATAACAAGATTCTCAAGATGGCCACTGTGGCAGCTATTCTAGATGTCTGAGTGGCACCGTTTTCATTTGGGACCAACTAGATCTTGAGATGAATGTGTGTGTAAAGTTTTATGGTAATCTTCCATGTTATTTAGGAGAAGTAGTGATAACAAACCTGTGCTAGTGGATGTATGGACCATAAAAGGATGATGGACAATGGATATCTGACCATCCCCTAAGCTCTCCTGGTCTATGACCAGTACAACCAAAAATGTATACCCAGAAGCCATCATGAAAATTAGAATTGATGCTGGTGACAAGTTGTTAAATGGTATTTCTTTGAGTGGGTCATGACTAAGACAAGTAATGAGCTCTTGCTCCAGATTTAATAATAAGGAAAAAAAATATATGTTTTAATTTAGGGACAGGATATCAATTTACCCAGTACTAATGGATTGTTATATGTGGATGAAAGATGCAAATACAGAGACACACCTTACAATATGTGTGCAGTACAATCAAGAGAGTAAGACAAAATACAAATGAAGATGCACATATATGCAGAAATTTCAGCAACATATACTCACTAAGGCCATTCAGGTTTGCAATTTTCTCAATGCAGTTGGTTGACAGTGAGAGTTTCCTGAAAGGTAAAAATATAGGTGTAAAATATATGTTCATTTTATTCATTTAAAAATAAATGCATGTAGAAAACAGTCTGGCTACAGTCATTATTAACATACTAAGACAACAGACAATGAATGGTGACATCTGAAAATCATTACAAGTTTCTCCCAAGGCAAAATAAAATTCTGATATCCAATGACACTATTTTTTTAATATAAAGTATTATAAAAATCTTATATTTCAAACACAAACTGCAGAAATATATTTATCAGAACAAAATAAACCATTTTATTATAATTCTGAAATATGACACATCGTTAAATGGTTAAACATGAAATTTAATGGATTTATGAACTTACATAATATGACTGTTTTACATAATGGTGTGTTTTAAACTTGTTTTAAAGACAAACATATGAAATGTTTCTTTGGAACTGCTTAAATGAAGTGTAGTTTATTTCAAAGTCTACAAAACAATTTCTATTTACATTATATATGAATTTTTTTCCCTCCTAAATTCGAGTATATCAATGAAATAGAATGCTTTAAAGTTGATGTCGGGTTTATCCAAAAAAGTAAAATCTCTTTTAGCTTGAATTTCTTATGTACAGTCTCCTGTAGACAAATAATATAAAATCTTTTTTGTAAACTTTAAAAGAAAATTTTAAAGGAAATTTTGAGCTATCACTACACTCTAGAATTCCATTCTAAACCTTCTGAAGCTAAGATTAGAATAATTTATTTAAGGATTCTGTTTAGTATTGTATACATCAACTTTCTTCCGTCAGTATAACCTATTATCCATGTTCAGAATGATCCTGAAAAACCACAGTGGTTGGGGTCCAGAGAACCCAACTATGTTATAGACCGAACCATGTTATAACCAACCAAGTTTAGTATTGTATACAAAAACTTATCTCCCTTCAGGATAACCTATTATCCATGTATATCATTATTATTATTATTACAACATTTTTCTCATCCAAGACTTTACTATCACTGCTACTGTGTCTACTACAGCAACATAACAATTATCCAGACCTATTTGGAGACATGGGTTTTATTTGGATAGTTGGTTGACTGAATAACTTAAAAATTCATAATAATTATGTTTCTGGGGGACACACCTTTAGTCCTTAAGACTGACACATACAGATTAGCAGCATCACTGATAATTTTCTCCACTATTGCTAGTTAATACAGTGAATCTTCACTAAACTTGCACCACTGTAACCTAGATTTCTCAAAATGGCCACATCTTTTTGCTCCCATTAAGGCTACTCTACCATATAATAGTCAAAATTTGTTATCCAAACTGTGTTAAATTTCAGCAAGTTTATAAGTTTCTTTCTACTACTACCACTACTACTATTATTGATAAACAAGAATCTGCAAGCACCCGACCTGATGTCCAACTCCTGTTCTGATAATCACTCAGAAACTTCAAGAACTAGCAAACCTGAACCTTCATCCAGTTTATCTGTGATCTTAAAGCTGTAATAGAATTTAGGTCTTCAGGAGAAGTTTTTGTTTGTTTATGTTAGAAATAATGAATTCATTCCTGGATGTGTTGGTTCATCATTGCTGGAATTCTAACCTCAATCACAGTTACAAAACTAACTTACTCGCAATTGACAAGCGTGGAAAGGGAGGCATCCATCTTTTCAATTGGAGGAATCTGACCATACATCTTGCATTCCTTCAAATCCTGGGCCTTGATGCCTTCCTTCTCCTCCTACAATAGCAAACATAGACATGAATACCACTCAAGGGAAGAACACTTTTTTATATTAAAAACCAAAGCACTATCAAAATATTTCTTTTACTGAACATTGCATAAATTTACCTTAATTTGAGTTTTTCCCATTTACGTTTGATGTAAATGAAATTAAAATGCATTATGGTAAAATACTAATGATGCTATGTTAAGTCTGTTGTTACAGGATTCTATGCTATATTATAATGATTTTTCAGTTTAATCATGTTAAAAATTGCAGAATGGAAGGGTATACAAACACACTTCTTCCTGATTTACACATCACACTCATTCACTCACACAATACAGTATGCTCCAAAACTGACTAAAAGTAGTAACCATATCAAAACACAATACAAGGATTTCAAATACTGTCACAAGACAAACAAGTTCTTAAATGATCTAATTTGCAAACCATTCCACTCAGCAATATAGCTTACATACGTTGTATCAATTCAATACTCATCAACAATGATGCCTGAATTAAAACAAAAAGGGTTAAATGCCAACCAAAAGAAGATTACCACTGAAATCTATAAGGTTGGGCATTTATCAGATAAATTTAAAAAAAAAAACAACAAAAGATGCCATATATGTTCATTTATAAGTCAAGTCCAACTGCAAGCTGCACAGACCCAGATCTGCTATAACATAATGTGCCGGCAGATCTGGGTCTATGCAGTTTGTTAGGAGTAATCAGCAGAACAAACAACACAGATCCTGATCTGCAGGTGCATCATGCTATGGCAGATCAGGACCTCTGCTGGTTGCAGTTCAACTTATAAGCAAATATATACAGTATGAAAACCTATAGAAAATAGAGGAATAAAGCTAAGTACTTGACTGAAAAGGCAAAAGATGAATATTATAAACAGGCTATTGTTGAAATTAAGAGTGCCAAGATATTGTGAAACTATCTACAACAGCTGAACCTGTCTATGATTGGTTCTTTCCTCACTAGTCATATGACAATGATGACATAACAAGATCTCAACCAGATACAGTTCATAAATTTCTTCACAAGCCTCTACTGTCACTGTATTCAGAACCAGGCTAACTTCCCAAATGCACATTATTGTCATTCAATCATTTATAACAGCTAAAATGACCCATTGATAAATATATTTGAAATAACTAGTTTTAGTGATGTTGAGATTTTTGGTATGTTCAGTAAGTTTAATAAATCCTCCGGACTGGATGATATTAGTCCACAAATGTTTAACATTGCTGCTGAGTAAGAATAAAGTCATTAATGCATATTATAAACTTAATAATCACATATAACTTTCCAGATACATCCAAATGTGCAAAGGTTACACCAATCTTTAATAAAGGAAGAAGGAGGAATTATAGACCAATATCCTGTCTACCATTATAATCAAAATTATTTGAAAAGCAAGCACCAGCCATTTAATAACTGGTTGGGGGATTTTCTGTATGTACAATATAACATTGTAATTTTGTTTCTATTTTTTTTCAATCCATTCTGAATATTGCCTGTTTATTGTTACTCTATTTCTTTCTTCTAAAATACTCTGATGTCACATGGAAAAAAGCTTTTATTTCATTCCCAAATTCCCAACAGCTATATTTGTAAAACATTATTTTTTCAGTCATCTTAACAAACAAAAACAAAAATAAACAGAAAGAGATCTTTCTTGACATCTCAATATATGTCCAAAATATGTATAAATAGTAAACAGCCAGCCTTAAGTCTCATAGAAAACTATCATCTCAAGGCAGATTTATAAATCTAGTTATCATAAAGAAGATTTGGGACCGCGGGAATGGGCTTATTTGGGGGAAACATGTCTGGCTCCAAATGGCTTGAAAAAATATTCATCTGATTTAAAAACAATACTCTTGCTCTGATTGGTGGAATGAATTATGTCCATCATATTCATAAAGAAAATCCATACCTTCCCCTACCAGCTCCAGCAAAAAGAAATAACTTAAAATGTCCCTAATGTTACAAACAAAGCTGATAATGATAACGTTAACAATGTTTGCATCTTCAGTTATTAAAATGCGTTAAGGATGGCTAAAAACCTTTATAACTGATTTCAGCATTAGCATTACAAGCAGGCTTAGTGTCCCGTGCAGTACGAAATCGACAACTTTTGATAAACTGCAAGTTTACTTACAACTTTGGCTATTGCCTCTTTAATTGTGGTTCCCTTGGACTGAAAAAAAGGATATATTTAAAAAAGTTAGGAACAAGACATTAGGAATTAAAAGTTACACTAGCATGACGACAGAAGCACGTATGTATTGTTTTAAAAATGGAGACTGTGGAAATATGACAGATACCCACCATCTTGAAGCCTCTGTGTTGCCTAGGTAATAACTGCGAAGCTTCTCCAAGGTAAATAAATTTGAAAATGATGGAAGATAACTATTAAATAAATATCATACAGAAAAAAACTTCTTTAACGAAACCATCTATCTGTTAAAATGACGTAAATTTTTTAATTATTTTTCGGCGCGAGAGCACCTGTCATAGTCTCGTAGTAAATGAGAAAAACAAACATGGCGGCATTTTGTAGTGTGTCCCGTCTTCTGAGCAGTAATATTGTTAGAATTCAGTTGTTGAGAATACTGGAGAGAAGATTAGGAAGCTTAACAAATTTGACAAAGTCTAGTCATGTATGTTATTTCGTCTTTTTCCTATTTGCACGCCGTAGACACAATTTCATTGCAGTTTTTAGGTGAATCAGAACCAATTTTCGAATTTCCAATTGGCATTTGTTTCGTTGCTCTTGCTTGCTTTCTTTTAGGTTTTCTTTGATGAGGAAACATTGACTGACACTATTGTTTTTCCTTGAAAATAAAGAATGGCAAAACTAACACTTTTATCATTAAATAAGTTTCAAGAAACTTCTAAACCGGATCCTTTTCACATTCTTACCGCACATGCTTATAGTAGTCCTACCATGCAAGACAGCGATCCAGAAATTTATTTTTCGGTCGCCGTCTTACTGCCTACATAACGGCGCAACCTACATATTCATGCCATCAGAGGTCCATTAGTCCTGTGCTGTCAGCAAAAAAAAATTTTAAAAAAATAAGGACACATACATCTCAGAGAAATTTTGAGTATTATAACCATTATATCTTTAATTCTTTGACAGACAAGATGAACGACAGCATTGACGAAATTTTACCTGCTACTCACTATTTGCATTGCTTGACACACGATTACACAAATCTTGCAATCAACATATTTATGCCATCAGAGGTCAAGTAGTGATGTGATATCAGCAAGAAAACTAAAGGACACATAATTCTTGACATGTTTATTCAGAGAACAGTGGTCAGAAATGTGTAGCTATTGCAGCAACTTGGAGAGAAAGTAAGATTCATCAAGAGCAAGTACATGTCAACAGTGGTTTTGTTGTATCACATGATTACTGTATTGACTTGATCTTTGATGAATCTGGCTTCATCATGGTTGCTGTGACAGCGACAGGTTTCTGGTCATTGTTATAGGAATAAATATGTTGAGAATTTGATGTCATGGATATGTATGTTGGGAGATTGTTAAGTACCATAGTCATCTGACTAGCAATGCAAATGGCAAGTACCAATTTAAATTTTATCAATGCTATAGTTTGTCTCATCTGTAAGTGGATAAAGGACATAATGTTTATAGTATTTGTAATTTCTCAGAAAATAAGTCATTTTCCTATCGATTTTATCCTGGTATGACTAGATGTAACATTGCTAGTTCCACTGGTAAGCAGTTTGCCAAGTGGTGGCGACGAATTCCAACATTTCAAGAGGCAATTGACTCTGACCCTACAACCCAGCAAAAATATCCAAATATTAAAAATGGGGTGGGAAGGGTCAGAGGACACTTGGACTGAATGTTTTGATGTTCTAATTATCCCAGTTTCATTTCTGCACAAAACCTCAATTTCTGCACTATCTGTTGTTCCCTAACTTTGTTAATAGTATGTATTTGGGATAGGGAAGATGCATATTGATTTTTGGGTCAAAAGGTTAAAGTAACTATGTGCCTGAAATGAGAAAATGGTTTTTGCACAATAACATTAGTTCTGAATCACTGACATGGATCAAAATTTGTGGATAGCTTGCACTTGAGATAATGAAGAAACCTATCAGTATTGGGGTTAAAGGGCAAGGTCACTGACTAAAGGAAGAAAAATGGTTTCTGCATAATTACATTAGTTCTACATCATAAACCTGGTCCATATTTTGGGATGGCTTGCACTGGGGACAAGGAAGAGACTTGTTTATTTTGGGCCAGAAGGTCAAGGACAAGGTCACAGTCATATAAAGAAGACAAATGGTTTTTGCACAATAAATTTAGTTCTACATCACAGACCTAGGCTAAACTTTGTGAATGGCTTGCACTTGTTGCAAGGTTGAAACCTTTTGATTTGGGGGTCAGCATGTCAAAGGTAAAGGTCACTTTGAAAAAAGAAACAAGGGTTTCTGTACAAATGTTTCAGTTCTTTACCATGTATTTTTACCAAAGTCTGGATTGGAAAAGAATGTGTTGTAAACAAAATAAAATGGTCAAGTGTCTATCTTAGTGCAACAAGAAAATTGTATTTGTTTATAATAAATATAGTTCTAAACCAATGGTTCTCAACCTTTTTTTCATGGACCATTTGAACTTTGCTGAGGGTCTCAATTGACCACTTAATGACTGCTGAGGGTCAGCAGCTGACTATTGTAAACCTTTCCACGGACCACCTGAATGGAGCTCACAGACCACCAATGATCTGCATACCATGGTTTGAGAACCTCTGTTCCAGACCATATGCCAAATTTTGGAGAGTGATTGAAATGTGTAAGAGACCTATTCATTTTAGAGTCAAAGGTGAGGTCATTGCAAATTAAAGAAAAATTGGGTTTTTCATAATATTTTTTTCCACAAGAGTAAATTTACAGGATGGTTTGTACCTCGGATAATAAAGAAATCACGGGGTGGTGGGGGTCGGTGGTAAACAGTCAAGGTTATTGTGGCTGAAAGAAGAAAACATTTTTAAATAAAAGCTTCATTTTTAGATCAATTAGCTTGACTGTAGTTTGTGGAGGGCTTACACTCAAGGTGTGGAATAGTCCTGTTCATTTTGGAGCCAAAGCTTGGGTCATTGTGACTAAAAAATTAGTTTTGCACAGTAATGTTTTCTTTCTGTAGTATTTTCCTCGATTAATCTCGATTTATAGCATGCATTTAGTGTACGAAGAAGCCTCAAGATTTTGGGGTTATATGTTTAAAAGGAACATTCAGATTGGAGTGATTTTAAATATACAGAATTTTGACTCCTTTAACTGGCAGAAAATATGAAAATAAAGTTTTAAAATAAAATCTTTTCTAGTATTTTAAAGCAGAGGTATTATAATGAGTTGATGAAGAGAGGAATGGTGTGTGTGTATATATATATATATATATATATATATATATATATATATATATATATTCCTGTCTTGTTGGCATGAGAATGGCATAGTTCATTCTGGAGATTATTGACCAATGGGTCTCATTCACCTTGACCTTTGAATTACATTTAGTTGTTAGTTAACCTTACAATATTAATGCATATTTTTTTTAAAGTGAGAGTAGGCATGAAATCAGCAAACTAATCGGCATCCAAATGAAGTACTTCAAACAAAAATTTACATATTTCATCTATCTGTACCAATCCATTTGTTCCTGCATCCATAAACATGGTTAATTTGCCTTAAAATGATGAAGCTGCATCCTGAAGTAAAAGATATCTATTTTTGAGGAGCATGCAGTTCGTCCATATTACTCATATTCTGGTTGTTTAATAGTGCCAAAAATCCAAGGTATATTCCTTAAGATATCCAACTACCGTATTTTATGTAATTTTTCGTACACGAAAAAATAATTATTAATTTCAGTGTACGAAAAATTATATGTAAAATAAATAATTATCATTTGGTGGTGCTGACAATGTACGAAAAATAAAGGGATCGTACCAAAACAAGTTCTACAGTACACATGCTACTCGACAACCTAACGGTACAAATGTACAAAGTAAACGTATATTTCTGTCTCCTAAATCAAAAGTACTGTTGTTATTAGTGAACGAGAGAGAGAGAGAGAGAGAATTATGTCTCAGTGTGCAAGCTCGTCTGCATTTAGAACATATGTAGCTGTTATGTTGTGTAATATTGGCAAAATGATCAAGATGGTTTGAACATGTATAAGTTATGGGTATTATTTATTGGTAAATTGTACGCAACGATATAACCCCACATTGTCAAGAAATTAAGTGCAAGTTGTATTTTTACCGCAACAATAATCTCATTATCAAATTGCAATGAAAAAATAAAGAACTTGAAATCAACGCTTAAGTTAATACGCTTGAGTGCACGCGTTCATGTGTGTGTGTGTGTGTGTGTGTGTGTGTGTGTGTGTGTGTGTGTGTGTGTGTGTGTGTGTGTGTGTGTGTGTGTCAGAGAGATCAATCAAACAAAATGTTTTCAGTTTACAAGACCGTATTTATTCAGTGTAGTTTTTATTTGTAGCTTTTGCAAAGAGAAAAAAAGACTATTTTCAGTTACCTGATGAGTGGGATAATCCTCATGTATTACGACCCTACTATATTCCATTAGGAATAAACACTGCTAAATCAATAGTTCATTCTTGTTTTAATTACGATGTACATTGTCACAACAGCCACATGGCTATGCAGTGTTATTTACATGGTAATTAAACATGCTTAGCGCTATGGTTATTCCAGTTGAAACCAGATTGAGGGCAAGAATCAACTGAAGAGGTCAAATCAGCAAGGCTGCCAGTAGGGAAATGAGGCTCGCTTTAGGGAAATAAAAGTCTGTCAATGTGCTATTGAAGCTGTTGTCCATATAGCAGATGTTATAAGGACAAGCGATCATATGCATTACTTGTTATTCGAACTCGCCAATAAAGATAATAGTGGGGTATATCATAGAATAGATTTGCAATAAAATGTTAATTATATCCAAGTCAAAACAGAACAAGTGCTTAAAAGATAGTATATGTATATATATGAATCGATTTAACGGAGTCCGTGACTTTCAAATTTACGATGGAAAATGACAAGGTTTTTATATTTTATGTTTGTATCACTAATGAAACAATAAGGCTAGTTGACCAGTGGTCTGTGGCCTTCACTTTAGCATGTACTGAGATGTAATTTTTGTTGGATAAGACAACATCAAAGTGCTTCCAAACTCGCTTTAAAATGCATGTGGTGTTTTGTTACGGTGACGGACTTAATAAGGAGAACTAATTAATGATAATATTTAAAGGTATGGTCTGTAAAGTCCTTTGTTCATTTGTTAATAAACACCAGTAGATATTGTAATGACAATAAGAGTTTATGCACATGGGCGCCCGCAGGATCTTTTGCAAAAAGGGGGGGGGGCAGTCAGTCACGGCCGGGAGAGTTAGTATAATAAGCAGTCTGAAACTAAAGCTAATATTTACATATTTTCAGCTTCATTTGCATGATTAAACTTGTCGGAATATATCTTGCAGTATGATTTCCATGGGGGTCACGTGACCCCCCCTTGACCTATGCTGCAGGCGCCCGTGCTTATGCATCAATCATTATATTTTCTCACCAACAATTAATCATTAATTTTTGTAAAAACAAAATGGGAATACAGTATTTTCGATCTTTTTTGCAAACGTAAATCTTCTTAGTGGAAATTTTATGTCCGATAATTTAATGAATTTTTCAAATAATACAAAGTGATATGTACGAAAAATTATGATACATTTAAATGATTATTATTTTGATAACTGGATTGTGTACAAAAAATTAAAGGGTATGAAAAATACATAAAATACAGTAATTGGTATTATTATTTTTCAAAAAGTTACAAACTTTGTATAGAAACGATTTTTGTTTCTACTGCAGCACTCCTTTTCTCCACCTCCTCCTCCTCATCATCATCTTCTCCTGATAGTGTGCTTAGAAAATGAAAATTTTTCATTGAGAGAATTTTTTAATTTTCTGGGCAGTAATACCGGTAGAATTGAACACAATATCTTTGCTTTACAGAATATTCATTGGGGTGGAGTTTTCAGTACACGTACCAGTTTGCTGTGCTGCAGAAGTATACAGTTTTCTCCATTTTCCACGGCTTTATCCTCATTGTTAAGAAGCTACAGTGATATACCGTCTGGTGAAAAAAGGCTTACTGACAAGAAGGTTTGATACATTACTTGCCTGGCAGCAGATTTCATTAAAAACTCAACTTGAGTGCTCAGTAAAATTTGATTTCAGATTGCCCGATTATTAGCAATCAGATTAACATGTATACAAGAAATTTGAAAATTGAAATTTATTCATTTCAGGTGTGTTGCTAAATATAAAGGGTTATTTTATGAAATCAGAAGTATTTGGTTTTAATTTGGATGTAGACTTAAAACATACCTGGCAGATAATGGTATGTCATACAAAAACATGATTTTGTTACCCTAACCCCCCCAACACAATTTTGTTGATAATAATGATTTCCAGTAAATCTTATGGGAAGAAAAGAGATTTATCTTGATACTGCAGTATGTAACCTTGTTTTAACAGCAAACAGTCAATATTCACATAGCTTCATGGTTGTGGAAAGACTGTCTCAGCTGGGCGGTCAGTACATTTAATTGTCATGGAGGTGATTAAACGGTGGTCAGAGAAAACAGCCACTGTTCCACAGATTATTTAATTGAGAGACCACATCTTGTTTGATTTTGTGTTTGCTAGCTATTTGAACATTGCTGTGCAAGAGCACATTACACTAATTTGAATAGGAAAAGGACACAAAGTGGGAAAACCCAGTTCATTTGAATTTAGCTAAATGAGATTCATGTGAAAACAAGAAAATTATTATACTTAATTGCCTTTAATGAGAATATTTAATTCATCCTTATTAAAGATCATTGGCTAGTTCATGAACAGCAGCAGTACTTTTGTTTAAAAAAATCAGATATTAATAGCAGTAACACATTACCTGTACTACAGTCCTTCCCATTTGTATCACATCAAAATTGCCTATGTCGACAAAAAAGCAATGTCTTGGGCCCATTATCTTTTGTTACTAACAGATGTGTCATGATTCAAAATTGCCTATATCGAAAAAAAAGCAATGTCCTGGGCCCATTATCTTTTGTTACTAACAGATGTGTCATGATTCAGAATTGCCTATGTCGACAAAAAAGCAATGTCCTGGGCCCATTATCTTTTGCTACTAACAAATGTGTCATGATTATGTCAGTGTTAAGATAAAAAATAAATGTATATGTCAACAAAAGCCCTAAATCCCAATTCAGTTTGTGTCTAATCATTTATAGTGACAAATTGCCAGTTCCGACCCATACCTTATTTTATAATTATTTGATGTTGCCACATGGCTTTGATGTTGCTGTTGCATTAGCAAACAAGCATTAGTAGGGTTCTCCAAAGTTGGCCTTTTTCATAGCAACTTCAATAAGGTATGCACCCTTGGTCAAAGCAAGCTGACTACAGTCTTCAGTAAAAAATAATGCACCCAACTTGAATAAAACCAATGGATTATGCTATAGATAGTAATCTTAATTGTACGTATTACTCTGTATGCATATTCTGGATTTTGTGAGTGCTTTACTAGTTCTGCTTTTACTTAATGAAGACTTTCTATAAAAAAAAGTGTTATATATTTTGTGATTTCTCATTAACATGTTTTACTGCTTTTTGGAGAGAATTCATAACTTGTTGACAGGTTTTCATTGCCCTAAGAATAGCCTCATCCCCTTGGTAGCCTCAGTAATATGATTACATCAGTTGCCTCAGTCAGACCAAAATCGAGGCCAATTGAATTAGCATGTAGCTAACTATACAGCCACATACTACTGGCAGCAATGAATATCTTAGTGAATTGTTTAGTCACATATATTGGTTGACAATGTGATACAGATCCAATGAGGACTAACAGGTGTGTTTTCTAAAGGGTTGTGACTGATACATTAATTTTCTAACATGTTACCTACAAGAACCCGAATTCATAGATTTGTCATATGCATTCAGGGGTCACGCTACCAGGCGAAGTGGGCGATTAAGTGGCCTAAAAAATGTAAACTTCGCCTTCTTCTGTTAGGAAAGTGAAAACGACTTCGCCCTGAGATTTTTTTAGAGATACAATGACAAATTATACCTTTTGAGATGCCCCCTCACCTTAGGCAGGTTTATTCTAGTATTGTGTTGTGGCAAAAGGTATTCTTAAGCCATCAGTAGCTAGGCCTAGTTTTGATATCAATTACGCTGACAAACAACGCACATTCACAGGCATGTGTTTTGATAGTTGACTGACTATTAACCATTTCCCGAGTTGGCAACTAAGGCCCCTATCACTACCCGATTTATGCATGTTATCCTTCGATGACAAAAACATACAAACTTGTGTTTCGAAACTTTAACAATAGTATGTACATAGAAATTTGTGTTTTAAGAATAAAATCGGTGATCTGGATATTTTTACTGCCTCTTGTACACTATTTCGTCATAAAATTAGTTTGAAACTGTAAGTGACCAGTAACGGGGAAAAAATGGCGGACATCGCTATGTCTGGGAAGTACCAGTTTATTAGATATGTTTGTTTTCGTAATTCATCGAGCAAATATATACAGAAAAATATACAATTTATAGAATGCAAAGCCTAGGTAGTATGTTATTTAAGATTTAACTTTAAAATGCAATTATATAGGTCAGAAACGTATGAGACAGTGCTATGTTGTGGAATTCGCGAGAAGCGTTGTAAGGTCAAATTTGTTTTCTGACATGACTCGTATTTGTGAAAATACAGAAAAAAGCTGCCAAGCAGATAATATTTAATCAATGCCTAAAATTAATACAAGTACGTAGACAAATAAATAAACCATAAATTTGCAATCCTATCATGGACTGTTGCAATGAAGCTATATAAAGTGAGTGATTACATTACGTAAACCCCTCCTTCTAAAAATAGATGTACTCATGTCTGTGTTGATTCAGTTGGAAAGAGGGGATTAGTTCAT
Organism: Megalonaias nervosa; assembly: GCA_016617855.1. Classification (NCBI taxonomy): domain Eukaryota; kingdom Metazoa; phylum Mollusca; class Bivalvia; order Unionida; family Unionidae; genus Megalonaias; species Megalonaias nervosa. Next base: position 146,161 of record JAECUM010001720.1, read on the forward strand.
ATACCGGCTATAAATGAGCCATGTCTATAATTTTATGCATTTTAGTGTGTTATGTATGAATAGTTATGGTAATGTTTTATCAGCAACAAAGAAATGAGGACACTTGTGCATTTGCCCTCATGTACATGGTACAAGGATTGTGTCAAACGCATTTAGTGCCATTATTGTGAACTTTTAAAAAGTATTTTAAAAAATAAAGACAAAAATATTTAAAAAATTGATTAAGGGTAGTTGATTAAGCATTTTTACCCACTTTCAATTACAATAATTTAATCTAGTTACTCAGTTAAATTTTGTTACAATGCAGTTTCTGTTATTGTCTTTTAGAGTCATATGGCCAAAATAACTAAGAAAATTTATACTAGAAAATAAAGTATTGCTTAAATCCAATGTTAAATGCAAATATGAATTCAAATACGAGAACACACATTATATCATTATACATATACATATATATATATATATATATATATATATATATATATATATATATATATATATATATATATATACATACATACATACATACATACATGTATATATTGTGTTTCTTGCTTTGCATCCACTTCTCCCTGTTGAGCTCTCACTTCTTCCTGTTCTGTCCAAAAGAAGAAGTCACTTCTCCCTAAAATTCAAGTCTAGCTTGACCCCTGTGCATGCACTGAACACATTATGGATTTTAATACACAAAGGTTTTTAAAAAAATGTAAGTTGTCAATATACAAATGTATTTCACATTGGCTTTTTCATAATTTAGTCAGTATTTCCATTGTTTATTTTCTCGAAGTGTAAATCCTACTGACAGCAGGTCACACTTTAGATATGATTTTCACATGGATGTGGGTCAAAAATAAAGTTGCTTTATTGTTACCTCAGACCTGAGGATGTTGACATAATGGGTAGGACTGTATTACATTGCTTATGTTCTACAGTATGCTAAGTTTCCAGTACAAGTTCAATTTTCCATCCTCCCATTAGTATTTGGAGGGCCAGAAAAGAAAAAAAAACATGACTCCAGTCTGATTCCTTAGTCATAGCCAACATACAAAATATCCACTTTTTCCTTTTTCATTCTCATGCTTATACATGATTGTTGGTATGCTGAACAAAAGCTGCCTTCTTTGTAGACTTAAGGCATCTTTTCAGTGAGAGATATATCCTTTTTAGTGTTGTTGTAGTCATTTTCTGCCCAGTCCAGACTTGACTATTTTTAGAGGGTTTTTTGCACATTGCTTAGCGAAGTGGTACTTAAGTAAATTTTTACCCCATCTGGGTACTGGTGTCAGGGTAAGTATCTGGTTCAGTTTGTTTTCATGGTTTTTTTTTTCTCTTTCAGATTATAATTCTGTGACATGTTGTATTTATATGTGGGCATAAGAAGGCCCCATGAGATGCTCATCTCCCCTGTGTATCCTGTATGAAGCATATACCTTCCAGTAGTTGTCCTATTTGTTTCTAGGGGAAGATGCAGTGTGACTTAGTGTAAAATTGCTGCACTTACAGGGATGGAAAGGAGGTGTCCAACTGCCTCCTCTTTATCCTAGGATACCCCATCCATTCCCAAAAGGGGTTTGGTCACTTTCTGCCTTAGTGAAGTCAACACCTCCAGTGAGGAAGGGATCAGGAGTGCTTTCAAGGTTTAAAAATCATCTCAAGGCCTCGCATCCCTGATATTTGAACCAATAGTGTCTACTTTTGTTAGGGAGAGATTCTTGGCCTCTCCAGAGGAGGGAAAGTGCTGACACCAGATAAAAACAGGTGTGTCTTCCTGAAGATAGGGAATATTAGTGCTGTCACTATGAAAGATCTAATGCTAACTCTGGTTCACCCAACAAAGATTCTTCCATTAGATCATTGTCACCAGATAGGTTTTTGAATGGTCACCAGCAGTCACCATGTATAAAGCTGTGAGTGCCAGTCACTGGGCAGTGCTCTGTTAGCAACTGGACACCTGGCTTTGAGTTTCTTGCTTGTCTAGAGAAGAGGATCTGATTGGTGCCCTGCCACCCTCCCCCCCCCCTGCTTTCTACAGGATTTGAGGACCACCATTATCCAGTTGTGAATCCTCCTTTCCTGCCATGATATCATGTATGTCTCTTGGCTTCAAGGGATATCAGATGGGGGAGGCTATAGTTCTTCTCTGTCTCCTGTGCAACAGAAGGCCATCACTATTTTTCAAGATTATTAAGAAGGGATTATTGATCCTGTTCTGCAGGGAGAGTAGATTGAAGGGTTAGTACTGTTGTTCATCCCATGAGCAGTTTTGGGATGATGCAACTTTCATTTTAATGTCTCCTCCAGAGATGAAGTTCAGGAAGGATGGTGTGTCACCTTGAATATGGGGTCAGAATAACAATGCCTGTTCTGTTCTGGTTGACTTGAATGCATTTTGGTTGAGGCAGGGCCTTCTCTTTGATGTGGCTCCCCATGTTCATCTTTCCATTCAGGGCAGCTGATGAAGGAGGATGAAGTCTTGACTTTTGATAAAGTGGTAAACCTCCTCCACTGTCTTCCCCCAGAACTTTGCTCAAAACCTGTGGGAGCTGAGAATACTAGGATTCTTTCCAGTTTGGAGAGACTTTTTGGGTCCCCTTCTGTCAGACCTTCATTTGCTCCTGCATTTAGCCATGGTTCAGGTAGTTACTCAAAAGTTTTCTTGAGCTAAAAAGCTTTGAGTCAGTAGACATCCCATCTTCTACATTTTGATTTGAATCTTGATAGAATCTGTTGCTTAAACATCAAGGCATACATTTTATATGTCCATGGCACTCTTTGCAGATCTTCTGCACCTGTGCAGTGATGAGACTTACCATGATTTTGCAGAGACACTCTTCAGGTGTCATGAGACCTGAGGCACCAAAAACACTGGTCTCTGGTAGCAACTCTGGTCTGTCTAAACTGGCTAAGAACCATGCCCACCCTGATCAGGTGATTGAATCTTCTCACAAGTTTTTCAAACAGGGTCTATGTCTAAGTCAAGTAAGTAGCCCAAGTTCAAAATTACCTTCCAGTGGAGGAAGTCTTTTCATGCACTTCTCCCCCATCCCTAAGGAGCAAAACAGTCATCAAAAGGGAATTGTGCACTCGGATGCAGATGTCTTCCTATTCCCAGCATCTATGTAGGTGCCTGACTAGTCTTCTTTTCAAAGGTTTGGTTGGGCATCACAGACAATGTATGTGTCACAATAAAGGAAGGTTGCCACTTTCATTTTTAGGAAACTCCTTCCCTTTTGCAGATGCCAATTTCTTAACACTAGTCCAAACTAGTTAATCTATGAGAAGGTGTACACTCTTCATCAGAAGGGTGCAGTAGAGAGGGAAGAAAATGCAAAGTCTGGATTTCTGTTCCCAGGTTTTTTTGGTGTTAGACAAGGTGGAATGTTTCAACTCATAAATATTTTAATATGGAGACTACTTCCTTGGTCAGGAACACCATAGGGCTCACCAACTGGGCAGTCTTCTTAGGTTTTGAGGATACGTATCTTTACATTCTCATCTTTGCACAGAAAATACGTCCAGCTGTGCCTCTGACACAACTGTTGATTTGTTTACTATGAGACCTAACAACAAACTCCATCGTTCTGTCTTCTCAGTTTCATCTTGGAGGACCTGTGCAGTGGACGTTTTCAGTCTGAAGTGGTGTCATAAGTACCCTTACACCTTCCCACTTTTCAAGATGATCCTTCAGCTCCTTTATTGTGTCAGGACTCCTCAGTGTCTCAATATATAACTTGTTATTGCCTTGATCATGCATATGCAACTTTCACCAGGGCATGGGCTAAATAAATGATTTTTAAGGCCTCAACCTATGATGTAAGTAAGCAGATTAAACCAAGTTGCTTGATGGATGCGGCTTGCAGGCCATAAGTTACACGACTGGCCAAGATGGAACCTTTTGTGTGTTCTTTGAGTGTTATCTAACCTCTACCCCTACGGAACCATTGAATAAAACTTACTTTGAAAACCTTACATGTAAGACTCCTACTCACCATGGCACTGGTGAAGACAAGGTGTGAATTTTCATGCCTTGTTGATGGAAAAAGGTTGTTTACAGTTAAATGGTAACTATAATTAGGTTTTTCTTTTTTGCCAAACTTGGTTTCTGGTTAAGAGTCAGCTACCTTTAGTAACTCAGGATCTCAACTACTCAGCTCATTTTTGTAGCCCCTCTGTGACCCCAATGATTTTGGTTCAATGATCTTCTAGACTTGTTAGACCATCCGACGTCATTACCTCAGAGGAGGAACCTTCTGTCACCGGACAGGGGCTCTCTTCTACACAACAGTCCACAGATTCTGCACTTGCACAGTTGGTTCATCTAAGGCAATCTATGTGCCAGAAAAAGTTTTTGAGCTAAGTTGTCACTATTGCCAGATTTCTGCCATCTACCTAGTTCTGATGTTCCACAAGTAGTCTGTGTATAGGGAACAGACTGGGTCTATGCAGCAGTGACAGGTAAGGATTACATCACTAAAATTACTTTTACTCCCCATCAAAATACTACATTTGTCTGTGTGATATGTATCTTTTCACCACAGTTTCAAATAAAAATCAGTGACACTTGTAATCTTGTTTGGGAAGTTTTCCTAAAAAAAAGTAAAGAATTTCATTTTTGAAATCACTTATTATAAGCTTATTTACAATGTAACTTGTCATGCAGTTCAGTATGGGAATCATACTAATTTCCACTGATTTCTTTATTCAGGTGTACATTTTTTTAGGATAGCAACTAAATCATATGTTCTAATCTCAATTTACCATTAATTGTACATCCAGCAAAGTGACATTTTTTAAAAATTTATTTATTTTTGTCTATATTTTCAGGGAAAAGAAAAAGTAGAAGACAGTGATGCGGTTGCTGTAGGGGAGAATCATGTTCATGATACGGTACTGAATGGATACAAAGCATTATATTTTAGTAGCATATATCATATGTTCCATGTCCTAATTTATATATTTTAATTGCAAATAAATTAAAGATTATTTGAATCAAAGTCACATGACTTTGAGCAGCAGGGAGGGTGGATCCTACAAAATTTTCAGTTAGAGATTACGCTGAAAACTAAAGTTTCCTACGGAGACAAAAATACAAACATCAGTAACGTCAAAACCAAATCTCTAACCAACCCGAAACTTTCCTATTTGGGTTAGCTTATTTTTGTTGCTTTATTTTTTGATTTTTGTGTTTTTGTCGTTATGGCATGTTTTGTTCACTCATTCGATGTCGTCGCCCTCCCTGCTGCTGTGTTTTTAAGTCAAAAATTTTATCGAGACCTACACAATATCTCGAACGAGGATCATGTAAATTTATCGTGATAAATCCATGTGGGATAGCTTGTGTATTTGAAAAGAAGTTTTTGAACTTAATCATATCCATATCTCCTGAACACCAAGTCTGATGAATGTTTTGCAGAGTATGTGTATTGATTCTATTAAATACAGCTAAAAGATTACAATTGTCTCTGATCACTTTAGGTATTTGTGTATATCGCTGAGTAACATAAATTACATCTGTATTTTTGTGTCTGCCTCAAGAAAATATCCGAACTGGATTTGATTGGTTGTCCAGCATCACATCATCATATACTACAAGATTATTAATACATCCATCAAGATCATCCACAGATGGAGCTTCATCAATATCGGTGATAAAATCAACAATATCATTACCATCATCATCTTCATCCAATGACTTCGCTTCTTCCTTAATATCTTTAAGCACATCGTAGCATCGCTGATCATCTACAGATGGTGCCACCAAATACAACTTATCCCATTTTAGCCATCTCATTATTGGATTAAGCAATAATTGCGTCTTACCAGACCCAGATGGACCTATTATAATTGCTCTGATTGAATTTGGTAACGCTGCATGATGCTTGATTGACTCTAGCTTTCTTGTCGCTGAGAAGTCAGTGACATCCATGTTGTACAGATATAATAAATAATATGAATTTATATTGTGTTCGATGCAGAGCATTCACCCCCACCAGTGGATTAACAACAGTAACAACAAAAAATAAAAAGCTTGCGCTTACAGGCAAGTCTGTAAAATGTGGTACAAGCAAATACAAATTTATTTCGTCTCGTACGAAGACAGGTCGTGATATCGCTGCTTCTCTGGGAAAATTACCAGGGACTCTGGGGGCTAAATACCCAGGAGAAAAACATCTCCCTGGATATAATTATTGTGGTCCTAGAACCCGACTTGATATCCGACTTGACGAACGATACCAACCAAGACCCGGAGAGTATCCACGAAATCCGATTGATCAAGAGTTCCACATTCATGATGTTGCGTATAAAAGTAAAGATTTACAACAATGACATATTGCAGATGTGAAGTTATTCACACGTTATATTCCATAAAAAAGTAAATCTCTCAGAGAAAAACTTGTTAGCTTCCTAGTGAAATATGCGATGAAAGGTAAATTAGTGCTAGGAGTTGGTAATTAATCATACATAATTATTATATGGAATCGATTTATTATATCCATTAGGCCGTACAAACTGATCATAGCGATTTTTATCATAGTGATTTTCGTCACCATTCACAGATTCTGAACTCTGAAACAACCACACTGATACAGGGTCACTCTTACTGATATTTCTGATAAAATCAAACATATCGCCGCTATAGAATTTAACAGTTCGATTTTGTGGAAATATTGTTATATACGAAGTCCACATATGTGCATTATGATCAATAATTTCTATCGAAGTTCCATTTCTTTTATATTTTGACTCGTATAAAATCTCTCCGGTTAATGTCTACACTCTTATTGGAAATCTTAATTTTTTTTTTCCAGTTCAGCAACATCTTTGATAGACGCTTCAGTATCTTTAACTGTTTCTGCCCACTCGTTAATTTTTTTATGCCTTAGATCCGTTAAACCATTTCCTTGTTTCACATTTGTGAAATTTTCTGTATCTCGCTCAGCAACACAATTCAGGCGAGAAATTTTCATTGGTAGAAGTTTATCGACGCTAGGTTTATCATTCAGTGTATATATCGCATAAGCAACTGCTGTTATATGATATGTTCGTTTATAATAAGGTCTATCAATTCCAGTCAGTATTCCTGGTTTGGAATTTATTTTATCGTTACAATACTTCCACTATGACCCTGATGAGACACGTGAACAGGATCACGTTTGTCATAGATAATCCATGTGTCGTCGTCTGTCGCAGCAACATCTGTCTCCATGATAAATTTTATTTGAAAAATATATTTTGTGCAGCGTTGAGATAATTAATAATTGTTGCTGCTCGTTTATCATTCATTGTAGCATCGACAATGCCACCAGCGTCGCATACAATTCTGAATGTTGACCATACATGAGCTGCATCATCATCGTGAAATTCTCTCTTAGCTTCATTGATTCGATTGATCAAAGTTTTATTTGTTAAATCAGCAAAAGCTCGCCTTGGTAATTGAGGGGTTATTCTGTCAAGATCGAATCTGGTTTTAGAGAGCTTAATCGCAGATAATCTCGTAAATTCCTCCAAATTATAATTAAGCCAAATATATATCTAAATTGAAGATTAATTATATATATATATATATATATATAATGATTGAAGCAAAGAATAAATGCAAGTGGCTCATGATATTTTTTCACTTCCTTGTAACAAAACCTGCGTAAATGAATTCTGTGGATGTCACATGCAAACCGTTCGTAGGGGGAGTCTAAGTCTAAAACTGCATGAAATGTGGTGTTGGAGTCAGAGGAAAAATGCAAAAAATTGTGTGTAAAATGTGGTGGTAAAAAATACAGAGAGCTGAAACAATACTATGATAAAAAAATTAATACCGATGGTGTCGGTAATGATTCTCCCAAAAAAAAAAAAACACTGAAGACTATCTACCCAGATTTTCACCTCAACAATAAAATAATAATTTAAATAAATAATATTATTTTATAAAATGAAGCAAAATGAAGTTGTGAAGCATCCCATCATGAAGAATTATGAAGCATCTCGTGATGGTGTAATCAGGAATTGTTGATTAAAAAGCCAGTCAGTAATGTTGAAGATACCAGTTATCTCAGATTTCGTGCTGGGGGAAAAAATTATTACTCACATAGATTCATATGTGAATGTTTTCATGGATTGATCGAAGATGGACTTGTGATCAATCACATCAATGGCAGTAAAACTGATAATTCTTTATGTAACTTACAAGGTATTACATAGTCAGAATTCTGCACGAGGTGGTACTGGGAAATATAGTTAGTTTCCAAAAGTTGTTAAATCTGTGAACATGGAGACTGGTGAAGAAATAATAATTCAATCAATGAATGTAGCTGGTAAATATTTTGATATTCACCCGTATTCAATACAGTGTGTCGCAAATAATATAACCAAATCGGCTTATTCAAGAAAATTTAACCAAAAAATAACATTTTACTATGTTCCTATAGTGTTAGTTGATGAAGGGAGATAACTCTGTCAAGTAACGATTTCTCCACTAGAGTAATTAAACAGTTGCCCCGCTTGCAAGTGAGTAATATTATATGACTGTGCCGCGATTGTTTTTTTTTTTAACTGTTTCAACTGCACAGATTTCAGGTAAGTTATTTTTAGCTCTTACCTGTAAGACAGGTAACCTAGTTGTATATACAGACCTACATGTACTCTTTAACTTCTGACGTTTTGTTCAGAATTATCGAATACAGATATTTTATACAGTATATTTTATGAAGTGTGTTTGGAAATTGAAATAAATCCACGCAAGAGTTTACAATATTTGTGATTTTATTCATTATTCAGTATACCTGCATGTGTGTAGGTTTCCTGCTTATACAGCATAGGTAACTTCATAATAATTTCTGAAACATATATACTTGTAAGAATGAGTCCCTGGCGCAGTGTTAGAACATTGGATTCTCATACTGAGGCCTGGGGCTCTATTCCCGTGACAGACGTATCGTCGACGGTGGCAGTACGGTGCAGATTTTTCTTAATAAGTGGGGGCTCCAACCCCCAAGGGATCATTTACACCTCTCATCACGTCGAACAGCATGGTGAGTGTATTTTTCACTCACCCCGGGGTTTGATTTGGTGGGGGTGTACATGAAACTGGAGCCTCCAAAATAAACAGTAGCTTGATTGAGCTCTAAATCTCACTGAAGGGTACCCCACACAAGGACATTCAGAAAGAATGTCACCAGAACAAAAATCTTAAGGGTGCCCCCATACAAGCCATAAGAAAGGCATCAATGAATGGACCCTTCCACAGCAAATACTGGCCAATGAAGGGACCCTGTGGAATGATAACCGCTCATCATTGTTACTGTTTATTTTTGTTTAGAAATATTTTTTTATATTATATACTATATACTGATTATGATTCAGATTTATTTTTTATTTTATTTTTTATTTTTATTATAATTCAGATTCAGTTTTATTCAGAAATATAATCAGATTCAGATTTATTATTTTGAAATATAATCAGATTCATGTTTATTATTTTTATTCTGATTCTCATTCAGATTTATTTTTTATTTTTATTCAGATTCAGATTTATTATTCACATTTAATAATCAGATTCAGATTTATTTAGAAATATAATCAGATTCATGTTTATTATTTTTATTCTGATTGTCATTCAGATTTATTTTATATTTTTATTACGATTCAGATTTATTATTCACATTTAATAATCAGATTCAGATTTATTCAGAAATATTAGATTCAATTTATTTTTATTCTGAATCAGATTCAGATTTATTTTTATTTTAAACAAATATTTATTATATTCATGCAGTTATTTCTGAGATTAAAAAATTAAATGATGAGGATATAGAATTATCAAAACAATTGGACCCAGATAAAATCATAAATGATTTTGAAGCACTAAAGGATCGGAAATACGATGGAAGATATATGCTAGCAGCCAAGTATAGATTCATTAAGTTACTTCAACAGGCCATGAAACAATCTCTACTTTATGTCGATGATGAGGATATTCAAAAATTTGTTTCAGTCGCAAATGCAATTGAAAAAGTTAGAGTTATCACGCGAATATGAAACAAAAAAGATTATGAGTTCACGTGTGCGACAGCTAAAAAAATTTATGTCTGATCGTGATCGTGATTGTAAAGTCACTGACGAAAGTCAAGAAGGATTATAAAAGTGACTCAGGTTCAGATTATAATATTTATTTTATTCTGATACAGAATCAGATTATAGTATTTATTTTTTATTCTGATTTATTTTTTATTGTTTAGTAAAAAAAATTTCATTATAATATTCATTCTGATTTCAGATTATAATATTTATTCAGCTTCAGATTATAATATTTATTCTGATTCAGAAATATTTTTATTTTAGGTTTTAGGTTTTATTCTGATAATAATATTTATTCAGATTCAGATTCTGATTATAATATTTATTCTGATAATAATATTTATTCAGATTCAGATTATAATATTTATTCTGATTCAGAGTTATTTTTTTCATTTTTTCCCATTAATTTAGAATTTTTTACTATATCGATAGATAATCTTACTACGAAGTTTGCTTAGACAGTAATAACACACCATCAATTGTTGTGCATGGGTTAGTTTTTCTGTCTCAGCAATTATTCCATCTATTATATTTATTTGTGTAATTTAATTTGAGAAGAGATCAGTCATGATGACGTTCTACTATCTTACATCCAAACTTATTGCCAGAACTTCCTGTCGTAGGTCAAGCAAGTGTCCGACCTGGTCAGTAAGTCTAAAATGTATCAGTGAAAGCAGCGGATAACATCGCAGATAAACCGGATTAACAGGCACTGACACAATTAAAAACCCAGGAGAGGTACTTTGGGGGGTAAATGAATATAAGATATATCCCTGTTGTGCTTGTCTGGATTTTTCAGTATCTACTTGATAGCTTCCATCAATAGCATCACACACCAAATTAACTGTGATCGTTGATGTGATGTTTACAATACCCGGTGATACATGACGACCTCCACCGTACGGATCATTGTCATGTTTGAAAATAGTCGCCGGTATGGATATTTTTTTCCATAATTCAACGAGTTTAGGGAAATTTTCATTGATGATATGGTTGACTGATTTTTTCAGTTCATTGGCATTAAATCCAGGTATTATAAATGTTGGTATGTTTGCTTCGGTTATTTTATAATATCTAGCAGATAATTGTTGAGTGGTTGTTTTTCTGTCTGGATACCCCTTATCAGTAACCACCGATGTAATAATAGCGTAATCAAGGTCTGGTGTAACCTGATTTAGATGTATCATTTTAATGATCTGATATTTTAGATCATCGTTGGGAAATTCTCGTATGTAATCCTGAAATAACCACCATAGTGGCGTTGACACAGTTTGATATTCACTTTTAATCACATTCGCGAATGAATTAATAAACTGTTCATCGATAAATGCATTGTGGGTGTCGCAATCAATATCATATACTGTTCTTCTTAGCGTAGGAATTTTTTACCATCAAAATCAACATAAACAAGTTCTACAAATTTTAATTCTCCATCTTCCCCCTGTATCAAACCCCCCTCAATCCCTCTCCACGGTCCTATTTTTCAATATTCTGGAAGTGACAAAAATATTCTTTTGTCTGTGATAAAATCGTCTTTTTTAGGTTCTGGAGGTCCCTCATAAACAGGTGCTACCTCTGGCCATCATAATACAGTTCTGATCGATGACTAATATATATCTATGGAATAGTCAGGTATTGATATTTCTATCGCAGCTGATAATGTTGGCTCATGAACCATAGCGATTTTAGATTCTTTTCCTGTTATAGATTTAATTCTGCGTTGGAATTCATCGTTGATCTGTTCAATTTGATAACTGCCCATAGGAATACCTACAACTTGCCAATTGGGAGTTCCATCAGATTTATTTTTATAAGAAAACACAAATGAGTTATTTGCGGGTAATCCACCGAATGATTTTGATCTAATATTTGGCCAACTGTGATATACTCGCAATTGTGCTAATGCTATTTCTATGGCTGGAATTTTGAGCTCGTTGATATCATTGTAGTTGGTGGGGGTGTTGTATTGGCAACGATTTGTTGGAGGAGTTCTTGTGGTGTAGTCATTATTATTATTTACTTCCTGAATTTAAATTAAGGTGACTCTGTCTTTGTCAGAGACTGCGGGTTTTGATTTCCAGTTGCCAAACCGGAGGTGTTATGGTAAACCTTAATCATTTCTGCGAATTCCTGATCTGATATTGCTCCATCATTGAGACCTGATGATATCAGCGATGATAATTTGGCATGTGCATGTGTTGCCGCTGATAGCAATATTTGATATTCATGTAATTTATCAGCCGCACACGTAGATATCTTTTTTGCAATTATATTAAGAATACCAGCAACACTGGTTACAACTGCAGCACCAATTCCTATTACTGGTGCTATTATGTATGTGGCTGATAATGATCCGATTATAGTTGCTGTTCCAGCAACTATGGCAGATGCAGAATAAACAATTATATCAGTAACAACAATACGTCTACGGTATTTTTTTATTTTTATTGTGTACTCGTCAATGATGTTTTTCAGTTGTGTCTGTAACAAACACACTTTCTCGTATCTGTATTTGTTTACAATATTCAGATCTGACGTCGGTGAAATCATGTACTCAATACTAAGTGATCAATTGAGGTATTTTGGCGACAAATTCCAGACACCACCAGTAAGATGCTGCGGTTAATTTTTTTATCAGATGGTTCCAGTATCAATGTTTCTTCGGCATCTTTATTTAATAGACATGGTTCCAGAAAAATTATCAGTCGAATGACGCCATGGAAATGTGGTAAATCTCCTGAATTTTGCAGCGCTGAACATGGACAACCTGTACACACCAGTGACTTCCGCGGTATGGTTGATAGTGTTATTTTGCTGTGACCATGTTGATGATCCTGATGATACCATGTATATGATATTGTTAATCTGTTTGTGAGGAATTTTAATCAGATTAGTTTTTTTAATGATATCAGGAATTCCACTGACAATATCATCTAGTCTTGTGTTAATTTCAGAGTTTTATGTCAGCAACCATTGGACTTCCAAAGAAATCATCTGCGATTTTATTAACTTGCTGAAAGTTTCTATGAGTATTAAAAAACATATTTACGTGAACGTCATACTTGGCTCATAGTGTATTTAATTTTTCATCGATTGTAGTATCTTTATCATCCACATGTTCCTTTGTTGCGGCATCTTCATCGTTTGTTGGTTCTCTTTAAACAACAATTTTATTTCCATTCATGTTGAGTCCATCTGTCATTGTATCACCAGTAGATCATAAACAATCAGCATCACTTCTCATAATTTCATTTCTGATAGTTGCAATTGATACATTTGAGTCTCTGATTCTAACGCCGTCAGTAAATACTGGAATATTATCCGTGGTAGCACCGAGAACTCTACGAATTATGTCGATCCACTTAATATTACTCGTTTTTAGAACACCGTATCTATCTTGGAAAACAACAACTTCATCTCGTCAACTCCAGAAAGATTCATAATGTCCGCAAGTTCATCTTTTGTAGCGTACTTCGATAAATCAGTATCATCTTTATTTTTCTTGTCTTTGATAGAGGATCTTCCATAAATATCAGCCATTATATGATTAGAGATTATTTAAAACAGAACTTGTGTACACATTTACAACTTTATGAGGCACATCGGACAATTTTGAAATAGCATCGAGTAAAGCAAGTGATTCACAGTCACATATTGGCGGATCAGTTATTGCCTGTGTTGGTAATGTTGAATACTGTATTTGAGTTTGCACTCCGCTGACATATTTTAAAAATTCCTTTGGTGGTGCAAACCCATACGAATCAAAATAAACAATTCCACGTGTGTCAATCGCGTATGCAACCCAATGAGTACCTGGACCAGAACTTCCATCAAGATTGATGACACCGGTCTCAACACAGTTTGGTTGTTTTGGTAATTGATCACGCATGAAAACACCTCTGAAGCTTTTAATATTTAATCTCTCAGCAGCATCAAGTAAATTGGAATTGGACATGGGAAGGAGATGCTTTGCATCTAACGAAGTGTCCCTGGTAGTCTTAGACCTTTCCCTTTTTTTTTGAAGTTCTTTTATTCCTTTTCCTGTTGCTTTCTTTAATGCCATTCCAGCAGCAGTTCCAACAGCTTTTGCAACAGCTTTCAACTCTGGTATAGCTGCGAGAAATGGAAATATACCACCCGTCTTGGCAATGTTGCTAATGGCACCTGCAGAAAGATCAAGTTGTACACCGGTTTTTCATTGTTTGGCATCATTGAAATGCCTGAGTTGACATTCTGTCAGTGGTAGTTTATTTGGACCACCTGAGATCAATCCTCGTTTCAGTAATATTTTTATTCCAGAATTCTTTTTTGACGCCGATTGTAGTTTTTTAATCTGACCAGGAGTCAGAGTAACATTAACATGATGATATGACATTATAATATCATGAGCTATTTCATTAGATGTTTTCGACTGGGGCATCAGTGTCTCTCATTCGTCCACCAACACCTTCAAGCAACTTTGTTTTATCGCTGAGTATAACAGCGATTGCTCTGTAATTAGCAATTGCTCCTCTTGCCACATGAGCTCAAAAGTGTATATCAATGACAGATTGCCTAACTAAATCCAAATTTTCCAGAGAAAAGTAATAGATCGGATACAACGTTGCAAAATCTAGTTGTGATATTTGTAGACCAGAATTAATATTTTGATCATGTCCCATAAATGTCATCAAATAATGATATGCACATGCAACATGATTAATTTCAAAATTTAATAATATATCTTCAGATGGTTCTTGATGTCCATTTATTCTCAGCGAAACTTTAATAACACCAAGTTTATCAAATATCATTGTACTATGTGTTTGTGAGTTTACTAGCACAGCATCTTGGAAAGCAACAAATATATATCGCAGTGCAGAAACACCCTGCTGTGATGCTATCTGCCATGTGAATAAACCATTAATTGTACTTTGAACACTATCTGTGGTCATTGTCAACCATGATAATATTGATTTACCACCTGAGTCCATAAAAGAGAGTAGCCGTTGTTCTTCAGTGAGTGATGGTATCATTGTTGGCATCCACAATGAAAGTTTTGTCAGTGTTACTTTACCAGCATCCCCAGCAGGTCACCATATTGCATCATCGTCGTTAGCTTTTCTTACAAGTACAACTGTATGCTTGGCTCCAAAAATGACCTTTCTGACATTTCTGCAAAATCCAAAAATATGTGATAGTGGAATTGCACATGAAAATCTTTTACTACCATCTTTCAGTATTGATCAACGTGCTGCGAATCCTAAGTTGAATTCTGGATTAACGCTAATAATATCATACTGTCTTTTGTCAGGGTGGTTAGAAGTATCCTTCACAAACATCATTGATGGACCAGCTGATCATGAATAATCATTGCTGTATCTTGCAAGGCCAAGTATCGCCGTGGCAACGTCGATGTCTTTCTGAATTGATTCAATATTTCTTACATCAATAATATACGTAGCACTGTTGAACAACGCCATAATGCCATTATTAACAAAACCAACCCTAATATCAGCTCCATATTCAGTATTATCTGTTTTTAATATTTCACCTTCTACTTCAATAAATGCTTCAGCGGGTAAGAAATATCTGCTTGTATCCTGAACTTGTAATTTGATTCTTCCACGCTGATTTGGCTGACGTGCGTCATAAGAATAATACTGATAATCACGTATTGATTCATCTTTGAGAACTGGTGCGTCCATATCGTGTGTGGGATCAGACACACGCTTGAACATTTTATTATATTTGTTATCGTCTAACATGAAGACCGCTTCCTGCTATCAGACTAGCAGTTATATTTTTTTCTTTTTCTGATAGGGGTGTACCAGCCAACTCTGCTAGTTTTTGATTAGGAGCTTGATTTATTATTTTACTAACATTTGCAGGCATAACTTCTGTACTGGGTAATTTTACTGGCTGAGGTTTTCGTCGTATTAATCGTGCTATTCTGTCCTTGATTGCTGAGAATGCTTTACTGGCAACAGCACCAATACCTTTATCACAAACAACGTCAATAGCTTTCATTCCCAGTTGCTTTGCAATCGGTATTGCATTTGGGGCTATCCTTCTAAATAGACCCTGAACAACATCACCGAGTCCATCCCCGTAGTACGCTTTATATGTAGGTAATTGTGAATTTATCACCCTGACCATGATCGGTCCATGGTGAGTATTATGTATGATCATCTTATTTTCTTGTCACTGATCTAATTGTATACCCTTAATCACTGTGGTAATCATCGGCGATTTCATCAATCAGGGCTTCATAAACATTAATATCCATGATAACACCTGTAAATAATCTCTGACAAATAGCAGCTGCTTCATTAATGATTTCTGGGGAATTATTACCAGCTTGTTTTCCGCCAATCAGATTTGTAGTCTGTCCATGTCGGCAAGGATGTTGTTGGGACAAAGTTTATCGGTCATCAGCAAGTTTGGTTTTTTTATGAGTAGTAAGTCCACTTCCTTCGTATTCTTCTTCATCAATGTCAGATGGTATGTAATATTGTGGTTCCTCCGGAGGAGTAGGATCAGGAGGAGGCTGATATTTTGCTGACTTAGCCATTCTTTCACTCTTTTTTTCAGATCTAGTTTTTAGGCCTGATTTTCTCCTCTTTTCTTTTATTTCTTCAAGTTGATGCTCCGTTTCGTCCTGTTTTTCCTCCCTTTCTTGTAGTACTTTTACTTCATATTCCTCTACTGCTGTTTTAAATATGTTAAAATCTCTAGCGTCTTTTTTTCTGACCTGTGGAATATCAGCGGCGACAAGATATACATCCTTAATCCAATCACCAGATTTCAGAGTGTTAACATATTCGGGTTTTACATATTTTTCTATATCACGATATCCAAACGCACCAATATCAATTACTTGGTTTTTGTCCCTGATAGCGGCTATACCTTCAGGCGTGAATATATTTATGATGTTAGTTCTGACTTTTGGAGGAGGTTGTGGTTGATCTTCAGGTTGTGGTTGAGGAGGTTACCCAGGTGGTGGTTGAGGAGGTTGAAGATACCCAGCAATATCAACAGGCAATGTTTCAAGAGCTTTTTGTGTTGCCTCAGTTGCTTTAACAATTTTTTTTGTTGGTTCGTCAATTGGTTTAAATAACTGTTCTGCACCTTCTGCAAATTCCACCTGAGACTCCTGACAAGCTTGTAGTTGTTGCTTGACAGAATCACGGACGGAGAGATATTTCTTAATTTCTTCTAGTCGCTGTCGGGCTAGTTTAGCTGTATGGGATTCCATTATTATATCAGTAATGATTTAATTAAGTACACCAACACAGCAGCGGGGAGGGTGACGACATCAAATGAGTGAGCGCATGAGTAAACAAAACATGTTATAACGACGAAAACACAAAAATAAAAAAATTAAGTAACAAAAATAATCTAACCCAAATAGGAAAGTTTCAGGTCGGTTAGAGATTCAGTTTTGACGTTATTGATGTTTGTATTTTTTTCTCCGTAGGAAACTTTAGTTTTCAGCGTAATCTCTAATTGAACATTTTGTAGGATCCACCCTCCCTGCTGCTCTTTGTCATACCTATGCCTCATTTTCTTGTTTTGTGTAATGATCAGTGTTTAAACTAAGTTTTGATGGGTTTTTTAATTTTTTTGTTTTTTTGTGGCTGTAATTGGCATTTATTCATCTGTCAGTTCTAATAGTAAATTAAGATAGAAAAAGTAGAGATAATAAATATTCTGAACCTGATGGAACGATACTCATGTGAACAAGACAGAGAATTAATTTAGAAAACCTGTTTTCTTTTGGCAGACTGGCTCAGATGAAATGGATGTTCTGTACAGACAGATAACTCTGGAGGTCAAAGGTCATGAGCCAGCAGTCATTAATAGTTATACGCAGTATGTCAGTATGGCTGCAAATGAGCTTGGGATTACAATTTCATCAATGTAAGTGTGTTTTATAAGTATTTATGTACAAGTCACATCCAACAGGACTAGATCTTGTATTGCATAAAGAGCCATCAGATCAGTTATCCTGATCACTAGCACATTATGTGATGGCAGAACTGGGTCTATGGTGCTTGTAGTTGTGTTCTTGTTGTACACAGAAAATATAATAAACAATTAAACGATCATGATTGGGCATTTATCAAAGTGTACATTATACGTGATCATCCATGAAGTTAAGATAAAGTCCTTCAGACATTACGTCAGCTTTGTGAGTTCTTAGGTCAGATTTACTCTGTCATAAATACTCAGCTACGATCAACCTTATAATTCCAATTTTTCTTACTTTCTGTTGTCATATCAGTGGATTCTAACATCAAAATGTGAATCTAAGTGGCGCATAGTTTTCTTTCATGAACTTGAACCGCACCAGAATATCTAGCCCATACAGATTCACAGCACAAGAGTTCAAGGTCACAATAACTCTTATTGAGCTATTTCATCTTCGTATGTTTAGTAATCGTTTTGATTTTTATGCATTTTGATCTTAATAAAAAAACAAAAAAATCCAACAGTAATGATCATTTCTAGTAGGAGCTTCTGCTTTTGTAACATATACAAATGACAACACCTGATCGATTCTTCAAACAATCAGGTTAAAGCAAGACTGCAGTAATTTATGAAGATTGAGTCATAAAGCCAGCCTTTTTTGGTCATTTGAGTGATGGAGTCCAGGAAGGACTGCTGTAACGATGTTGAATTTGTTTTGAATTTAATCATTTAAGCATGTTTTCATTTTCATAACAAAATAAATTTTTTTTTTTTTTTTTTTTTTTTTTATAAATCAGTTGTATTTGTCTCAAATTAAATTTGAATACTACAAATATAATTATATTTATGATCCTTTAATTACATGTTTGGCATGTCATGTATGTCCACATGTGGCCAAATGAGATGTTTTGAATGATATTTGGGCCAAATTCAACTTTTAGAAAAATTTTGAATAAAAAAAAAATGTCACTTTTGTTTTTGTTATTTATATGTTAATGTGTTAAATGCATATATTCCTTTGTAAAACATTGAATCATCTTAAGATTTTCTTGGATAGCAGTTGTTTTCTGTTTATGTAATCTTACAAGTATTTCGGTTTATGTAATCTCACAAGTATATAACATATTTTCTCATTGGTTGCATAAGTCCCACTCAGAGTTTCCCCGCTTTTAATCAGAGTAGCAGAGTAGCGACTAAATTGTATGCTTCAGTGTCAGTACTTCCTATTTTTATCAAGAAGCTTTCTAATGTCAACATCATGTCTTATACTGGATGTTAGATATAGTTTAAGCTTAATCATTCCACTCAGTTGCAGTTTTTAGATGACAACTTATCCAGCAATTAGCATACACATAGCAAATTAATCTACTGTAAGAAATGGATCGTTTAGTTGTCGACGGGGTGGGCATGAATTTTTCTTGTGAGCTAAAATAGTTTTTTA
This sequence comes from Megalonaias nervosa, assembly GCA_016617855.1. Lineage (NCBI taxonomy): Eukaryota > Metazoa > Mollusca > Bivalvia > Unionida > Unionidae > Megalonaias > Megalonaias nervosa. Next base: position 165,626 of record JAECUM010001720.1, read on the forward strand.
AATCTTGAGATAACTGGGTTTGTTTTTTCTTCAAATAATATAATGGATATAATATAATGGTGTTATTTTGCTATAAATCGGAGCAAGATATTTTTTCAGCTGTTGACAGACAGAAACTGTTTTGCAATGTGTCAGATCCATGACTCAGAAAAGTAAATTGTTGGTCCCTAATACAATTACAGTATACCATAAAAAAATCGAAATACCGCTGTACAGATTTTTTCTTGGCACTCAGCTCATGT